>JAULAV010006570.1:0-27994 GCA_030789695.1 Scilla litardierei | reverse complement strand
TATTTCCTTGTGTACTTTCTTTCTAGACGTTGGCTTAATTTTTATTGTCTCTGTTGTTCTGATTGCATGCAAGATTCTGTGTTTGGTTATTATTCATAGATGCTTATTGGGCTTAAGCTTCACTGCTTCAGCTCATGCGGACCCGCTCGCGTCCTCGCTCCCAAGTATCATGGGAAGCGGGGCGTGAGAGGTTTTTGTGGTGGCCCATGAAGGTCCGTGCATTATGCAAAACTCAGAACAATGGAAATATAACATTAGCCAAAACGTCTAGATTTAGCTTGTATACAAAAATTTACACGAGTTTTCTTGCTTCAGCATGGAAGGAAGACACAACACCCGAAACGGGAATGGAGCCAGTGGTAGTGGTACTACCGACATCAATGAACTCCTCTGGGTTATGGGAGGAATGCTGGAGATCTATCAGCAGCTGATCCAGCAGGGCCAACAACCTGCTCAGATCGCACCACCACCACCCCAAGCTGAACCTGGAGTAAAGCAATTCCATGAGTTACAACCCAAGAGCTTCTCTGAAAAGAAGGGCCATTGGATGCTGAAGAATGGGCCCAAGGGACTGAAGATAAGCTGAATGTTGCACTATCCCTCAGGCAGGATGGGTTGATGTAGCAAAGGTCCAGCTGATTGACAATGCTAGGAGCTGGTGGCAACTGGAAGAGAGATGTTTAGTCAAACCGATCTCTTGGGGCATGTTTCGAAAATGGTTCAACGCCATATATTTTTCCAAGACTGCCAAATGAGAACTTCAGTAGTGCTTCGCTTATCTGGTCCAAGGAGACAGGACCATTGACGAGTATGAGGCCGAGTTTGTTATGCTCAGCCGCTTTGCACCACACGTGGTTGAAGATCCGGAAGACTGTGCCTTTCAGTTTCGCTATGGCCAGAATCCCAAAGTTCAAGCCTCGATGACCTCGGCGAAGCTGACGACTCTTCAGGATGTTTTGGATGCGGCAAGGGGTCACGAAGTTGTGGCAAGACTTTTAGTGGGACCTCCAGTTGGAGGAAGCAAGCGTCCCATGGAGCCGCCTAGGATGGTGCCCAGAGGAAATTTCTGGCCTCCCCAGACCACTCAGTTCAAGAGGCTAGTTGCTCCTGTCGACTGATCATAGCTGACCTGCTACTTCTGTGGAAAGACTGGACATCAGAAGTAGGATTGTAGGAGGATGCTAAACCAATGCCTGATCTGCAGATCATCTGCACATGCTGCGAGGGACTGTCCCCACAGCAAGGACCGGTGAGTACCTATTGGAGTACCTGGACCTATTCAGCGAGCAATGCCTACACCTTTTCAGCGAGGAGCAAGACCTACACAGCGTGGACCACCTCTGATTCCGCAAAACCAGGCTTATCAACAGGCCGATCAGCTGAAGCTCCAGGCGTTCACGATAACAGTTACAGAAGCTGAGGCTAAGGATGAAGTGATCACATGTAATATTTATATCTAGTATTTATTACATCTCTTATATTCATGCTTGTTAGTTAGATACCCTGCTAAGCTTTATTATTATTATTATCATCTTAGGTGTTATCTTAGTGGTCTCCCACCCGACACTGACTTTATTTGATTCCGGGGCTTCTCTGTGTATTATATCCCAGAAGTTCGTAGTCAAGCACTCGATTCCTACCTACCCACTTCCTAAAAGATGGAATATCACTATCGAAAGTGACGTGGTGAGTGGTACCTCGGGATACAATTCATTTCCTTTAGTGATTTGCGGACATGAGCTCTATGCAGACTTCATGGTCCTAGACACGCCTAACTTTGATGTATTCTCGGCATGGACTGGTTAGGGACCTTCTATGCTATTATCGGCTGTCACAAGAAGAAAGTAGTATTTGATATTTTCGACCATCTAGTGTTCGAATTCATCAGTGGTAGTCATTTACTCGGACCTATCAGATTTTGGGCCCAGCCGAACGAAGCAATCGTTGCGTCTATGCAAGTCGAACCTGTGAAGCCTGCAGTGGTTCGAGACTTCGAAGATGTATTTTCGGAAGATATTTCTGGATTGCCGTCTGACCGAGCTTTGGAGTTCAGTATCGACCTCATGCCGAATACTCAATCGATCTCGAAGGTGCCTTACTGTATGGCTCCAGCAGAACTTGAAGAGCTACATAAGCAGTTAGACGACCTGTTGCAGAAAGGATTCATCCATCCCAGGGTGTCTCCCTGGGTGCCCCTATTCTGCTGGTCAAGAAGAAGGATGGATCACGGAGAATGTGCGTGGATTATTGGGAGCTGAACAATGTCACTGTGAAGAATAAGTACCTGTTACCTTGCATAGATGATATATTCGATCAACTCAGTGGATCACGAGTTTTCTCGAAGTTGGATCTCGAGAGTGGATACCATCAGGTGAAGGTCAAGAACGAAGATATCTACAAGACGGCCTTTCGGACCAAGTATGGACACAACGAGTTTGATGTCATGTCATTCGGTGTGACCAATGCTCCTACAGTATTCATGAATCTTATGAATCTTATATTCTACGAGTTTCTGGATAAATTCGTAGTGATATTCATTGATGACATATTGGTCTACTCGAAGAGTGAGAAGGAGCACGCCGAGCACCTGCGGATTGTTTTGGAGATGCTTCGTCGTCATTAGTTATATGCCAAGTACAACAAATGCAAATTTTGGCTGGACTGTATCGCATTCCTTGGACATGTGGTATCGGGCGATGGTATCTCTGTCGACCCAGAGAAAGTTGCTTCAGTCAGAGATTGGCCTACCCCTTGGTCGGCATCAGACATTAGGAGTTTCTTAGGATTGGCGGGTTACTACTGTTGATTCATCCAAGATTTCTCAAAGATAGCAGAGCCTATGACTCGACTGATGAGGAAGGACGTCAAGTTTGTTTGGTCAGACTCTTACAAGCAGGCATTTGGGACTTTAAAAGCAAGGCTGACGTCTGCACCAGTCATGGCTATTCTAGATAGGACTGGAGGATTTGAGATCTTTTGTGATGCCTCGGGAAAAGATCTTGGATGTGTTCTACATCAACATGATCATATAGTCGCTTATGCTTCTCGACAGTTGAAGGTTCACGAGAAGAATTATCCGACTCACGACTTGGAGTTAGCCGCTGTCATCTTTGCGCTAAAGATTTGGAGACATTTCTTACTGAGTGAGAAAATGAAGATCTTCACTAATCACAAAAGTTTGAAATATATTTTTACTTAGAAGGAGTTAAATATGAGACATCGTAGATGGTTAGAGCTGATGGTTGATTACGACATCGACCTCTAGTATCACCCAGGGAAGGTTAATGTCGTATCCGATGCCTTGAGTAGACTTCCAGTAGTTATGACTCTTACAGTTCAGTGGAGGCTACAGCATGATCTGCATGAGATGAGTACAGAATTCGTTTTACCTGGAGTCATATCATCGTTAATGAATATGCAGATTCAATCGACGATAGTGGATCGGATCAAAGCTGCACAATCTGGAGATGCAAACGTACAGAGGATCCGAGAGCAAGTTGAAGCTGGACTTCGGACGAATTTTATTATTCATGAGGATGGTTCCTTGAGATACGTCAGTAGGATCTGCATACCATCATGTGATATCAGAGATGAGCTGATGAATGAAGCTCATAGCTCTCCCTACTCCATTCATCCTAGCGGTACCAAGATGTACAAGGATCTCTGTCTGTATTTTTGGTGGCATGGTGTGAAGAGGAGCATAGCTCGAAGCGTTGCCAAATGTCTCGTGTGTCAGCAAGTGAAGGCTGAACATCATCGTATTGCTAGATTTCTTCAACCCCTGCCGATTCCAGAGTGGAAGTAGCAGCACATCACCATGGACTTCGTGACTGGACTACCTCGGAGCACCAAGCAAAATGACGTGATTTGGGTTATCGTTGACCGATTAACCAAGTCTGCGCATTTCATTCATTTTCGAGTAAGACAATCTATAGAGATACTGACAAAGAAGTATATGGAGGTAATTATCTTTCTCATACCTTTATAACTTCTTTCTAGTACACGTCGTGATGTGAATGTTAATCATGCAGGAGATTGTGCGATTACATGGAGTCCCCGTGAGTATCGTCTCCGACTAAGACACGAGATTCACGTCCCAGTTCTGAAAGAGTCTGCAGACGAATCTGGATACCAGTCTGAGCTTCAATACTGTGTATCACCTACAGACTGATGGACAGTCGGAGCGCACTATTCAGATATTGAAGGACATGTTGCAAGCTTGCATGTTGGATCTTAAGGGTTCGTGGGAAGATCACCTACATCTAGTGGAGTTCGCCTATAATAACAGCTATCAAGCCAGCATTGGCATGGCACCATTTGCTGCACTTTATGGAAGGAAATGTCGATCTCCGCTGAGTTGGAATGACATTGGTGATAGAGAGCTGTTGGGACCAGAGATGATAGTTGAGGCTATGGATGTAATGCGTACCATCAGGGATAAGCTTCGTATTGCACATGATCGGTATAAGCATTGGGCTGATGCTAAATAACGTCCTTTGGAATTCAAGGCTGGATATAATGTATTCTTGAAGATATCCCCGAACAGAGGAGTGAGCTGTTTTGGAAAGCGCAGCAAGATCAGTCCGAGATTCATTGGACCATTTGATGTGCTAGAGCGAATTGGATAGGTAGCTTATCGCCTAGCACTGCCACCTTCATTGGAGGGAGTACATGATGGTTTTCATGTATCTCAGCTGCATCATTACATCATCTACCCTTCTCATGCTGTTGATTACTCAGAGATTACGGTTCACCGGACCTGACTTATGAGCAGCAGCCGGTGCAGATCTTAGACCGACATAAGAAGATGCTCAGGAACAAGGTCGTCGAGCTAGTGAGAGTGATGTGGCATTATGATTCGCCTGGAGAATCCACCTGGGAAGGGAAAGAAGAAATGCGAGAGCGTTACCCTTATTTGTTCCATGCCCTTTAGTTGATAGAAATTCCGAGGATCAAATTTTTCTTAAGGTGGATAGAATGTAACGACCCGTATTTTCTGATACACTTGAGTTGAGTTCTACTTAGTAATGCCTATCGTTATTATACTTTTGATGTGTTAATCTAAATATTATCCTTACTTTAAGCTAACTTATTAAAATGTGTTATATTTATTTTTTTAAGTTTTTAAAACTCAAATGTTTTTAAAATTCAAATTCAAGTTCTTTTGAAACCTTTCCTATTTTAATCCTAATTAAGACTATAGCTAATTTAGTAGTATCCTATAATTAAAACCCATTATTCTCTCCTAATTATTATTATTATTCAAACCTTCCTAATTCATTTGTTTTTAATTCCCCTAATCAAAACTATTAAAAACAAATCATTTCAATTAAAACTCTTTCTTTTTAAAAACTTTCCTATTTTCTTATTAAACCCAAACCCTAATCCTAAGGCCAACTCACGCACCCAGCCGCACACATACTCATGCACACACTCCCAATTCTAAATCTAAAACCCTAGGTACCCCCCTCTCTAAAATAAAACCCAACCCGCACTCTTCAGCCACCTTCTCCCTCTTTAAAACCCTAAGAGTAAAACCCTAAGCCTGCTTCTTCTAAAACCCTAGGCATCTCCCCTCAAGCCCTAAGAGAACCCCAAGCCCCTTCCTCAAACAAAACCCTAGCCTCTCTAAACCACTGCCCTCCGATCTCCCAAGCCTCCGACAACCTCCCCGCGACAACCGCCCGCCGTCCGACCTCCTTCCTCCCTCTCCTCCCCAAAAGACCCGCGCCTTCGCCGGCAAACGGCTCCGCCCACTCCGACAACCCCCAGGCCCCGAACCCTCGACCTCCATCACCACACAGCCCCCTTCCAACTACAACATCCACAACCCCGATCGCTCGACCTTCGAGCCACCCAACTCCGATGATCTCCCTGACCATCTCCCTAACCACCGCCGACCTCCAGAACTCGACTGCAGCCCTAGCAAACTCTCCAGTGCCCTAAACCTCCAACACTCCCCCCGTCTGACCTCCCCTCTCCCTTCCACCTTCGCCCGACTCCGACCACCTCCAAGCCCGCACGTCGCACCTCACTTCTCTCTCCCTCCGATAGCCAAGCCGTAGGCGCCACCTCCAGTCGACGCCGCCGCTGTCCGACTGTGCCGCTGCCCGTCACAGCTTCACGCATGCAACCAGACTCAAAGACACAAACACATAAGTAATTTAATGTTTAGTTTATATGTTAGTTTATATATAACTGTGTATGTATATATATATATATATTATATGTTATAACAATATGTATTGATATGCTCAGGTTTTATAATATAGATAACAGTATGTACATAGGTTTTATTTAATGTCACATTATTTATAATTATTATTAATAGTCACAATATATTATTATACAGTAGTTTTTTGTAACAATAAATATGTTAGTCGTAAACAAAAGATATAGGTTAGTTTAATATATTAATATGTATTACATAATAACCAGTAAGTTAATTTTTTTAATAAGTTAATATAATAAGTTAAGTTATAAAACAGTAAGTTTTAATAAGTTAATTTCTTTTAGCCAGATATCGAAAAATCTAATGATGCAGAAAACGACCGCGCCTCTCATACGAACTCATTGACACCAGAATCATTGAAAAAGGCAAGTGCACAATTTTATACATACTTTTAAAATGTCGTTCATTTAACCACTTTGTACACATAGTTAGTTTCTGGATGATTTAGCTGTGAAATAATGTACACGAAAAATACCTTGATGAACTACACTTTATGTGTAATACCACGACACTAAAACCCTATGTATACACTTCGTGAATTACTTGATAAGAACCCGTGTGCGTGTGTGTGGACAGTAGAATGATACTGCCTTGTTACGACAAGAAATGCATAGACAATGAAATGAATAACTTGACAATCATAGAACGTGATAGCCGGTTTGGGTAAATCATAGACATGCATGCCAAGATTTGGTTATTCCCGTGGGCCGGTTGGCTAGTCTGGCTCGTGTCCAGTATAAACAACTCATGATGGCTGGTTGGCTGATTCTGGCTCGTGGTCCAAAAATTACACGTGGGTGGGGTTGGGTTCGCGAGCACTAGTCGGTAGTAAAAAGGTTGCCTTCGGGGGCACTTGAAGGTGGATTCACTTAGTAGCCGTCTAAAGACGGGAACCTTAGTCACGGACTTGCACACACAATTGAACAACTTGAAAATGCTGTATTAAACATGTTAACTTATAGAACTGTTGTTGTTTTATTTAAAATTGAACTGCCATGTTTCCATTAATAACAGAACTGCCATGCTAGTGTAAACTTTTATAATTGCTTTAACTGCCATGTATAATATGTTGCAAATCTTGCCAAGGGTCCCACTTTTAACCATAACTTGCCAAGGGCCCTTGCTGACATACATTCCATGTTGTTTGAAATGTATGTCATGTCACGAGACAGAGTACCATGAGGACGAGTTGCTTGATCAGACTGATCCATTAGACCTGGAGTAGGAAGACCCAAAGGTTCTCCCCACAGAGGACTAGTCACCGAGATTCTCCTAGCGCTGTCCTAAAAGACAGGCGCAACTGCTGTCTTATATTGCGGCCTGGGGGTTGTTTTAATGGCTTTTTAGGGGGAGAGAGGGAGGAGAGGGGAGAGAGGAAGGAGAGGGGGACATGGCCAGCGCTCGGGGGTGGCCAGAGGTCACCAGCGTTGAGCAAGAAGAAGAGGAAAATGCAGGTGAAAGGGGCTGCTGAGGCTGGCGCATGCCCTAGGGCTGTTTCGGGTGTGTTAGTTATAAAGACATGATGATTTGCTATTTGGGTCTAAACAGAGTGTAGTTAGTGACTAGGAGAGAGAATATGTGAGATGGGAGGTATGTAGTTCTGGGTACCAAATAGAGGGAGAATAAATCTTATGATACGTATGAGATTTTCTAAAGATTTGATTAGCATTTGAAATTTAAAATTTGGATTAGGCTAATGGGCTATGATTTTTAATTAGTGGGTTAGGTTGGGCTAATGTTGTCTGAAAATTATGAAAAAAATATCGGGACGACCGTGACGACCAGAGGCTCAGGGGTACGGTGATCGATCGCACGTTTGGTCCACAGAAAATGAACTAAAAATAAAAAGGTCCGGCGTCGAAGTCTAAAGTTACGACGCCTCTACAATCAAAGCTGATTTGTGGGAGAACGGCACGTGAAATGACGTTCACTAAAAATCCCACAAATAACTACTCTTCCATACGGTCACAACGACATATCATATCGCATAGTCTGGATCCAAGAAGAGGCCAAATAAAATACGCACACAAAAAGAGTCGTACGCGTTGAAAATATCATGGTCGATAAACGGCCGTTATATTCTACCCCAATAAAAGAATGATTCCGTCCTCGGAATCTACAACACTACTAATCAGAAAAAAAAATGGAAAACTCTCTCCCATCTCCTCTTTGCACTCCCAAGTGGCCTCTCCAGATGATCCGTGATGCCACATCACTCTCACCAGGTCGACTACCTTCTTCCTTTAATGCTTCTGTCGACGGTCCAAAATCTGCACTAGCTGCTGATCGTATGTCAGGTTCGGAAGGACCGTGATTTCTGGGAAATCAACAGTGTGCGATGGATCACTGACGTATCGATGCAGCTGAGATACGTGGAATACGTCGTGAACTCCCTCCAAGGATGGTGGCAGAGCAAGGCGGTATGCCACTGCTCCCACACGCTCCAGCACATCAAATGGTCCAATATACCTTGGACTCAGCTTTCCCTTCTTCCTGAATCGAATGACTCCGCGGTTCGGAGAAATCTTCTGGAAGATGTGATCTCTCAGCTGAAACTCTAAAGGTCGGCTCTTGGTGTCTGCCCAATGCTTATAGCGATCCTGTGCAATCCTGAGCTTCTCCTTGATGTCTCTCACGACATCCACAGCCTCTACTACCATCTCTGGTCCCAACAGCTCTCTATCTCCGATGTCATCCCAGCTCAATGGCGATCGACATTTTCTTCCGTATAAGGCAGCAAACGGCGCCATGCCAATGCTCGCCTGGTATTGTTGTATGAAAATTCCACCAAGTGGAGATGGTCTTCCCACGAACCCTTCAGATCAAGCATACAAGCTCGCAGCATATCCTCCAGAATCTGAATAGTCCTCTCAGACCGGCCCTCGGTCTGCGGGTGATACACCGTACTGAAACTCAGACTCATACCCAAATTCTCCTGCAGACTCCTCCAGAACTGAGATGTGAACCTCGAGTCTCTGTCAGACACGATGCTCACCGGGACTCCATGTAAGCGTACAATCTCCTGCACGTACACGGTCTACATCACGAACTAACTCAAAGAGGAACTATAAAAGAGAAGTAAAATAAAAATTACCTCTAGATATTTCCTCGCCAAGACTTCTATGGACTGTCCCACTCGGAAAGGGATGAAGTGCGCAGACTTGGTCAATCGATCCACGATCACCCAGACTGCGTCATTCTGCTTAGGGCTCCGAGGAAACCAGTCACGAAATCCATTGTGATATGTTGCCACTTCCACTCCAGGATAGGAAGCGGTTGTAATAATCCAGCTGTACGATGGTGCTCAGCCTTCACCTACTGGCATACCAAACACTTGGCAACGCTCCGTGCCACACTCCTCTTCATGCCAATCCACCAATAATTCAGACGGAGGTCCTTATACATCTTGGTGCCCCAGGATGTATAGAATATGGCGAGCTATGAGCCTCGCTCAACAGCTCCTCTCGAATATCACCTACAGGTACGCAGAGCCTACTGCCGTACCTCAGCGAACCATCCTCATGAATAACGAATTCCGTCCGAAGCCCTGCTTCAACCTACCTTCTGATCCTCTACAGCTTCGGATCTCCTACCTGTGCTGCCTTGATACGATCCACTATCGTGGACTGAATCTGCATATTCATGGATAAAAGAACCACTCCAGGTAGAACGATATCAATATCCATCCCTCTCAGCTCCTGATGTACCCTCCAGTCGGTAGTATGCATCATCACGGCAGAAAGTCTGCTCAAAGCATCTGGCACTACATTCATCTTCCCCGGGTGATAATGCAGATCTATCTTATATTCTGCCATCAGCTCCAACCATCGTCTCTGATGCATGTTGAGCTCCTTCTGCGTAAAGATGTACTTCAAGCTTTTGTGATCGGTGAAAATCTTCACGCTCTCACTCAGCAAAAAGTGTCTCCAGATCTTCGGCGCAAATATTACCGCTGCCAACTTCAGATCGTGTGTCGGGTAATTCTTCTCATGAGTCTTCAACTGACGAGAAGCGTACGCGACCACGTGACCATGCTGATGTAAAACGCATCCAAGGCCCTTCCCCTATGCATCACAATATACCTCAAAGCCTCTGCTCTGCTCCGATACAGCCAATACTGATGCTGTGGTTAACCTCGCCTTCAAGATACTGAAGGCCTCCTCACAAGCTTCTGACTAACAAAACTCCACATCCTTCCTCGTCAGCTTCGTCATCGGCTCTGTAATCCTCGAGAAATCCTTGATGAATCGATGATAATAGCCGGCTACACCAAGGAAGCTCCTGATATCTGATGCTGACTACAGAGTCGGCCAATCTCTGACTGCTCTGACCTTCTCCGGATCCACTTATATGCCATCTCCAGACACTACATGTTCCAGGAATGCGAATCTGTCCAACCAGAACTCGCACTTACTATATTTGGCATACATCTTATGACGCAGATCATGGACAATGAAACCTGCATAAAGCTCGTGTCCACTGACCACCAACAGAATCGATCGACAGCCCAGATTCACCGTCACCACTCCGTTCCCTGTGGTGATGTCCCAACACTTTGGAAGTGTATGGGTGGGAATGGAATGCCTTGTTACGAATCTCCGAGATATGATGCACGTAGATGCACCGGAGTCGAACAAGGTCAAGGCCGGGTGAGATGACACTAGAATGGTGCCTAAGATAAAAAGGAACTAATGTCAACCAAAACTACTCTAACTAACAAGGCAATAAACAATGCAAAACAATAAGATCTAAACTATGAATTAAAGGACTAGGTCTAAAGAAATACATGCAATAACACCATCCAAGTCCTAAACCTCAACGGCTGTCATGGTGTACGCTGGCCTCTGGGGTTGCGCTGCCTGCCGAAACATTTGCTTCTGTGGTGCCAAGGGTGGTCCATGGACAGCAGCTCCTCTCTGAACTGGGCAGGCGCTCTACTCTACAGTGGAACTGGCGCTCCGACTACGGCATGACGCGATCTCGGGTAATCTTTAGCAGCGTGAGAGGCATCCCCACACACCAAGCACAATTCCAACTTCCTCCTGCAATAACATGCCCTGGCTTGCCGCAGTAGTGACACAGACCCTTGACCTGGCTCTGTGCAGGTGCTCATGGCCTCTTGAAAGGTACTGACTGAACTGGCCTCATAGCTGGCCTAGAAGATGGCCGATACTGCTCCATGGGATGCTTTCCTCCACCAGCTGGAGGGTCAGGTAGACGCGCCACGATCTCATGATTCCTGGAGGCATTCAGCACAGCTCCCATGGTCGAAAAGTCTGCCGAGGACATGGAAGCCTGAATCTTTGGGTGCAGCCCCTGACGAAACCGATCAGCTCGGTTCTCTTCCTTCTTCACCATATGAGAGGCAAAACGACTAAGCATCTCGAACTCATGCCTCGTACTCATCAATTGTCATGTTCCCCTGCTTCAGATTCACAAATCGGCTCAAAAGCTCCCTCTTTACAGCCTTGGGGAAAAACTTCGATCTGAACATGGACTTGAAAGTCTTCCACTCGACTGGCTTCTCCAGGCGCCTCTCCACAACGCGCCACCAATTCCTAGCATTCTCGGTCAACTGCATCTTGATTATCTCAACCTTGGTATCCTCAGGAATCTTTGCACCTACCAGCTTTTCTTTTGTGCTCTGAATCCACTCATCAGCACCTAATGGTCCTTCCCTCCCAGAAAATGTCTTCGGCTGAAGCTCATTGAACTGCTTCACTCCAGGAGCAGCTCAAGGTACAGGCGGAGGCGGTGGTGGTGGTGCAGTCGGAGGAGCCCTGGCAGCTCGATGGGACTGCTGAACCAATTGATGCTGAACGTCCATCATCTCTCTCACCACGCCCAGAAACTGACGAAATTCACCGCCCTGATCTTCCAGAACTCCATCACCTGAGCTCCTGGAACGGGTGTTGCGCCTTCCTGCAATCATATTGACAAGAAAGACACAATTTAGACTCGCACATAAAACTGGATAATAATGAATGCATTTACTTTAATCGTTTCAGACTTTTGCAAAAAGGACCTGCATGGGCCACTACTAAAACCTGTCATGCCCCGCTTCATAAAATGACAGAAGCGAAACGTGACTAAGGTCCGCATGGGTTAGAGCTGCAAAGCTCGGACCCACTAAGCGTCTGTGAGGTACTCCAAAGCATAAAAAAGTCCCTGCATATAAAAGATTCGGAATAACAAAAATACTGAAAGGGAAATGCATTCATTTTATTCAAAAGAAATCCAGAAAGTACAGAAGTCTAAACAGATGCCCAGCATGGCTACAAATTGTAGAAAGAAACTACTGGTGCAAGCACCCAACCTAGGCAGAAAAGTAAAATGGTGACACACACCCGAACTAGAAAGCAGGAAATCTCTGAATCCGCAACGGTGAGGTAGCTCTAGGACTGGTCCTCGTCGGGAAAGTACCCCGGGTCAACGTCCTCCGGCTCCAAGTACTCAGGTATGTCCGGCTCGTCCAGTACAACACCCAAGAGAAAAGGAGCTGTACGTCAGGTAAAGTCTACGAAAGAAGGTGAGACTCTACAGAAAGTATGAAACAAGTTTTTAACAATGTTTTACTGGTTGATTACATGCAGATGCAATGACATGGCAGTTATACAATTATGTAAGGAAATTAAAAACTGAGCAGGAAAGTAAACGTGGCAGGCAATAGCTGTAGCTGTGCTACTGGCTACAAGGCAAGACAAGACTGGACATGACAAGAAATACCGTGTGTGTCACGAAGAGTTCACGGCTTACAGTTTGAGGGCAGCCAGACCCTCTCACTGTGCGGCCGCTCAATCCTACCCCAAACCCGAGTGCTCAAGACAAGACAACACAGAGATCACTCTCTCTTGGAGAGCATCTGAAATGACCGTAGGTTTTTTGTAACACAGAGATCACTCTTGCTTGGAGAGCATCTGAAACACCCGTAGGCTTTTTGTAACACAGAGATCACTATCGCTTGGAGAGCATCTGAAATGCTTGTAGGCTTTTTGTAACATTTCATGACATGACAATTTGTAAGGAGTTGTTCATTCTAGGGGGTCCACACGCACGCACACACAGATAAAACCTAGGGTGTCAGTTGTTGTTGTTGTTTGTGCTTAGACTTCGTCGTCAAGTCTAAGCTGTCAGGGGGGTCCCGGAAGCTATCATTTTACGTCCGGTTCTCTTTAATCGTACTTTTACAGTTTAAGGGTGATGGCCTAAACGTGACTGAAAGTACGCAAGTGGAAACACTTGCCTACGGTGGCGAGTGAGTCGTCGGTCTGGATCGTCTCGTCGAAGCGGCGCGTCGGTGAGGGTCCTTCTGAAATGGGACAACAGCGATGTCAGATCGTGTTTTTCATCAATCCTATTATGGTAAGTTTATAAGTTCAGCGGGACTACCCTAACAGTCAAAAGTCACGATTTTTGATTCGTTCTGCCTAATCGACGACTATCCTATGTGCACAGATATCAAGTCCGTTCGTCGATGTCTAAGGTTGAACAACATTTTAAAGGAGCAGAAATGTAAACTTAGTTATCGTTGATGACTTTTAGATTAGGTTTTAGATTCTCTACGATGTGGGTTCTTACTACGCGTTAGGGGGCTAACCTCTTCGGTGTTTGAACGTAGATCGGACGTCGGGTCCAAACAACGATAGATCTGCATTGTCAGTATCGTCTTGGCCATGGGTAGCATAGTGAGACATGCATAGATTGCGAGCGAAAGGTGAGCACAGCGAGTAAGGCATCGGATCTCTCCGGTTGCGGGTAGCGCAACCGAGCTACATGGTGGCAGCAATGTCGGGGGAAAACACGCGAGATCGGTGACGTGCGTGAACTTCTAGGAGCAAGGGGCTGCCAGGGATTGAAGGAGGTCAATGGGGGGTTTCTCGGCCCGGTGGGTGGCTGACGGTGATGGCAGCAGTGGCGGTCGGCCGTGAGAAGGCGACAAGGACAGATTTGCACAACGGGTCGATGTTTTGCGTCGCAGCGAAGATGCGATGGCCTGAGGGGACAACAGACACTTGTAGTAGGTAGTGGGGGTCAAGGGGTGTCGGGTGGCGACGGGTGACCGTCGGCGGTGGCCGGACGGTGGCGGGCGCCGACCTGAAAGACAGGCGCAGCTGATGTCTTATATTAGGGCCTGGGGGTTGTTTAATGGCTTTTTAGGGGGAGAGAGGGAGGAGAGGGGAGAGAGGAAGGAGAGGGGGAGATGGCCGGCGCTCGGGGGTGGCCGAAGGTCGCCGGTGTTAAGGAGGAAGAAGATGAAAACGCAGGTGAAAGGGGCGGCTGAGGCTGGCGCATGCCCTACGGCTGTTTCGGGTGTGTTAGTTATAAAGAGATGATGATTTGCTATTTGGGTCTAAAAAGAGTGTAGTTTGTGACTAGGAGAGAGAATATGTGAGAGGGGAGGGGTGTAGTTCTGGGTACCAAATATAGGAAGAATAAATCTCATGATACGTATGAGATTTCCTAAAGATTTGATTAGCATTTGAAATTCAAAATTTGGATTAGGCTAATGGGCTTTGATTTTTAATTAGTGGGTTAGGTTGGGCTAATGGTGTCCGAAAATTATGAAAAAATATCGGGACGACCATGACGACGAAAGGCTCGGGGGTACGGTGATCGATCGCATGTTTGGTCCACGGAAAACGAACTAAAAATAAAAAGGTCCGGTGTCGAAGTCTAAAGTTACGACGCCTCTACAATCATAGCTGATTTGTGGGAGAATGACCAGTGAAATGACGTTCACTAAAAATCTCACAAATAACTACTCTTCCATACGGTCAAAACGACATATCACATCGCATAGTCCGGATCCAAGAAGAGGCCAAATAAAATACGCACACGAAAAGAGTCATACGCGTTGAAACTATCACGGTCGGAAAACGGCCGTTACATCAACAAACCCCCAAAATATGATTATATGCTGCCGGTATCAAAAGAAATGGCCTATATATAGGTATTTTGCTTTGTTTTTCTTTTGCCAATCCTATTTTTCTTTTCAAGGTTATTTTCTTTCTTTATTTTACTCAGGTCTTTCTTTCTTACTATGTTGGTGTCTCAGAATAGTGACGCATGAAGGCATCGACGTATTCGCTTCTATGACTTAATTTTCCAAAGAGAGTTATGTGCACAATAGGTGTAGAGACAATCACGATTTCACTTTCTTTAGAGTCTAAACACCAAGTAATCATCGCCATAAATTATACAACTCAATCAACTTATTAAATTCAAGCAATATGGCATGCTAACAAATTACACTAGATTATTCATATGTTAAGTATGAGGATTTTACATACACAAGAGACAACATCATCTAACTCATTTTTAATGTTTTTAGGATGTCTAGCATGGTTCATGTCAAATACTCAAAGACGTTCAATAATATTAATGATGGACATGCATGCACATACAATATATGGGCTAGCCTATAATAACATGAAGTAGTGAACAATGTGTAGAGGCTAGATACAATGGTTAAGCATGTGTATGTGCATAGATAAGCATGCCAAATCTCAACCAGTGACATACTCATCAACTCCCTTCGAATAAAGCAAAATTGTTTCAGATCTAGGGGTTTGGTGAAGATTTCCACTAGTTGTTTTTCGGTGTCAACATATTTTATAGAGATATCTTTCTTATCAACATGATATCGAAGAACGTGATGACGAATATCAATATGCTTAGTTCTAGAGTGTAGAATGGGATTTTTAGATAGGTCTATAGCGCTCTTATTATCAAACCAAATGATTGTTGGTTGGAAAGTGAGACCGTAATCTCTGATTGTTTGTCTCATCCATAGAATTTTATCACAACAACAACCTGTCGAAACATATTCAGCTTCAGTTGTACTCAATGCTATAGATTTTTACTTCTTAGAGAACCAAGAAACGAGAGACATACCTAGTAGTTGGCAAGTGTCAGAAGTACTCTTACGATCGGTCCTACTTCCAGCAAAATCTGCATCACAATATCCAACAAGCTCAAAAGATGTGGAATAAGCATATCATCGACCAAAATCTAAAGTGCCTTTAACAAACCAAATAATTTTTTTTACTAAAGAAAGATGTGACTCTCTAGGACATAATTGAAACCGAGCACATAGACACATACTAATCATTATAACAGGCCTACAAGATGTCAAATATAATAGGCTACCTATTATACCACAGTACTTGCGCTCATCTACCTTCGTTCCCTTTTTGTCCTTGTCTACATTCGTCGTTGTTGACATGGGGGTAGAGCATTCCTTTGCATTGTCAAGGCCGAATTTCTTGACCAATTCCCTTGAATATTTATCTTGGTTTACAAAGATTATGTCCTCACATTGTTTGATTTGCAATCCAAGCATGAATGTGAGTACTTCCATCAAGCTCATTTCAAATTCCCTAGACATGCTCGTAGCAAATTCCTTACAATGAGAATTGTTAGTAGCACCAAAAATGATATCATCAACATAAATTTGTAGAATTAGTAGATCTTTATTTTGATGTTTAACAAATAAGGTTTTATCCGTCTTTCCTACAGAAAAATTATTTTCAAGCAAAAATTTACTTAGTCGCTCATAACAAGCTCTAGGAGCTTGTTTGAGCCCGTACAAAACACGTTTAAGCTTGAAAATGTAATCCGGGTGGTTGGAGTCTTCAAACCCAGGAGGTTGTTTGACGTAGACTTCCTCTGATAAAACCACATTCAAGAAAGCACTCTTGACGTCTATTTGGTAGAGTTTGAATTTCATGAAATTAGCGAATGCTAAAAGCATCCAAATTGCTTCTAATCTTGCGACGAGAGCAAAGGTTTCATTAAATTCAATCCATTCCTCTTGGTTTTATCCTTGGGCAACTAGTCTAGTTTTATTTCGAATAACATTGCCCAATTCGTCAAGTTTATTTTTATATACAGATTTAGTACCAATGATTGTTTTGTGTTTGGTTTTGGAAACAAGTTCACAAACTTGATTCCTATCAAATTGTGACAATTTCTCCTACATTTCCATAATCCGATACGAATCTTCCAAAGCACTATCCACATTCTTAGGTTCTAAAATAGATATAAAAGTAAAGTTAATCATCAAATTAAAGATACTTCTACGTATACCTCCCGCCGTGTCTCCAATGATTTGGTCTTTAGGATTGTCCTTCTTGAATCACCAATCATTTGGAAGCACTTGTGATGATGTTAGTTTATCTTCTACCCTTGGTGCACCGTCATTATTGTCTCTTTGATCATCAGAATTGCTAGTCTTCAACTCAAAGCCTTCAAGTTCACCTACAATTTCAAGAAATTTTGCAACACTAGAAGATTTGTTAATAGCACTTTTTTCATCAAATTTTACCTCTTGGGTAGTGAGGGTACTTTTGTTGAATACTATATAAGATTTGCTATGTGGAGAGTACCCAACAAAAATGCCCTCATTGAATTTATCATCAAATTTATCCAAGTTATCGCCTATTTTCAAAATATACCACTTGCATCCAAATGGGTTAAAATCAGATAAGTTGGGAGTCAACTCTCTATAAAGCTCATAAGGTGTTTTCTTCAAAATGGGTCTTATAATACACGATTCAAAATATAGCAAGATGTATGTATGGCTTTGGCCCAAAAATACAATGACAATTTATAATCATGAATCATGGTCCTAGCCATCTCTTGCAAAGTACGATTTTTCCTCTCAACCACCACATTTTGTTGTGGTGTCCTCGGGGTGGAAAAATTATGTGAAAAACCTTTTAAAGCACAAAAATCATCAAAACTAGCATTTACAAACTCACCACCATGATCGCTACTAACTTTGACTATGGAAAACCCTTTTTCATTTTCAACCTTTTTACAAAACATTTTGAAAACATTAAAAGTCTCATGGTTGTGTGTCAAGAAATAAACCCAAGTGAATCGTGAAAAATCATCGACAATAACGAAGCAATAATGCATACCAACTAAACTATCAACCTTTGTGAGTCCAAATAAATTCAAATATATTTGTTGCAATGGCTTAGTAGTAGAGACAATGTTTTTAGGGTTGAAACTACTCTTATGTTGCTTTCCTAGTTGACATGCATCGCAAAGCTTGTCTTTATCAATGCTAATTTGAGGTAACCCTCTCACAAGTTTCTTATGAGAAAGCTTTAAGATTAGGTCCATACCGACATGGCCTAACCTTCGATGACATAGCCAACTAGTCTCATGTGATGCAACTAAACATTTTAGATTATTTGAATCACTAAGTTTGATAGTATAGATGGTATTACAGGATGTGCCTTTAAAAAGAATATCATCCTCTTTCAAAATATATACTTCGTCATTTTCAAAATGCACCTTAAAGCCTATAGAGCATAGTTGACCCACACTTAACAAATTATGTTATAAACTATCTACAAGTTTAACGTTTTCAATGACTACAAGTGGATGCTTACCAATGTGACCTTTGCCCAAGATTTTGCATTTCTTCCCATCACCAAGAGTTACTGTTCCTCCATCTTTCCTTGATAGCATAGTGAAGAGGGATTTGTTGCCCGTCATGTGATTCAAGCAACCGCTATTAAGGTACCATAAGCTATCTTCCGGAGCTTGAAGATGCACTTACAAAAGAAGATGCACCTTTTGGTAACCAAATCTTAGATCCACAATTGTTAGTACGATGCTTTGGAACCTATATAAAATATTCAGGATAATATCTAGCAAAGTAATCATACATAACATGACATCTTTTATTACAATGAACATATGTAACATTGGCATGTATAGGATTTGAAAACATGTTTTCGTCATGCTTGAAATATGGAGCGCTCACGTATCTAGTAAAATTCTTCTCCATGGTCTTTCTAGATTTTTTTCCTTAGGTTGTTTCTTTTGAAATCCTAGACCATGTTTGCTAGTGTAATCTCTAAGCCCATTTATCATTTTGTTGAAGCTTACTTGGCTGCTAGTGAATTTTTTAATGGTAGAGCTAAGGTTTTGATTTTTGTTCTCGAGTACACTAATCCTAGATTCATACGTTTTCTCTTTTTCACTAGTCTCCAATTCATTAGCTATGGTTTTGTCATTTATTAAACTAGATTTTTCTTTTGCAAGCTCTTCTAGTTTTTCTTCATATCTAGCTGCTTTTTGATTTAAAATTTTAATATCGGATTCTCTATAACTAAGAGTGCTAATTTGATCTTTCAAGTCCTTGGCTAGATTTAAGTTTTCACGCTCTAACTTAGCTACTCTTTTATTAGCTTCTTCTAGTTCTAGGATCTTTGTTTGTAAGTGGGTTTCATCAAAACTATTTATAATTTCTTTTTTTCCTTCAACTTAATAAAAAGTTCATCTCTCTCGTATGTAATTATTCTTAGTTGTTCTTTTAATGTGTCGCGCAATTTTCTTAGCCTAATATATCTAGTTGACATTTCCTTAAAGAGTTCTAAAGAGTTCAACTAGGTATTTGTAAGCGCTTTCCATGTCTGAAAACATGTCTTCACTTATTTGAAAATTTTCTTCTTCAAAATTTAAATTGATAGGCTTAGAATTTACCTTTGATCCGCCTGCCATAAAGCAAGTTCTATTGTTCTCAGAAGCATCATCATCTGAAAGTTCTTCGGCATCACTTTCTCCCCATGCCATTATCATTCCTTGCTTGGTCGCCTTTTTCTTTTCCTTTGCCCTTTAGAAGAGTGCAATTCGCCTTTAAGTACCCTTGTTTGTTGCACCTAAAGCACCTTGGAATAGAGATCTCCTTGTCATCCCCGTCCTTCTTTTTATTTCTCCACATATACATATTTCTGGTTCTTCTCTTATTGTTCTGTAGGAAGTTAGAGAATCCTTTGACTACAAGGGTAATCTCATCATCTTCATATTCATCCATATCTTTGAGCCATTTGATTGCCTTGAAAGCAAGGTTCTTTTCTCTCTTTTCCACCTTAGGAAACTTCTCCTCCCTCTTTGGTGCTTCATCACTTAGCATCTTCATCTGTACTTCGTATGCTATCAACTTTCCCATAAGTTGCTCGAAAGTGAGGGTTGCTAGATTGTGTACTTCCTCAATTACCGTTCTCTTTTGTATCCAGTAGCTAGAAAGTGAATACAAGACTTTTCCCACAAAGTCTTCCTCTGAAAATTTTTTTCCAAGTGCTTTGAGAGGATTCATGATGTCTACAAAGCGAGAGAACTTAGAGTTAATAGTTTCATTAGGAAGCATAGAAAAGTTCTCATACTTTTGTAGCAACATACAAACATGAGTCTTTTTAACCTCGGATGTCCCTTCATGGGTCACTTCTAACATAGCCCAAATCTTTTTAGCTATGGTGCAAGAGCAAATACAATTGTATTCAATTTTATTAATGTCACAATATAAGATGTTCATGGCCTTAGCATTTAAATTTTCTAATCGTTCATTTTCTTGTATTGCTCTGGCATAGACTTATTGACAAAGGTGAAGCCTTCATTAATACTCTTCCACAAGGCTATATCAATGCCCTTGATGTGGATGGACATCATTTGTTTCCAATAATTGTACTATCAAATAATGGTGATCTAAGGTACGATTGACCTTCTTTTTTGTTATGAGGGTCATTGGGATATGTGTAAGGAATTTGTGACATTGGATCGAAATTTCACTAGACTTTTAGTCCAATTGAAATCCTTCTCTGATACCAATCGAAAAACACCCCTAGAGGGGGGTGAATAGGGTGTAGGCATAAATAAACAATTTCAGTGTAGAATAACCAATTCAAATCACAGTGTAATGCAATCAATGATTTTTCAACAGAGTGGCTCCCAGCCTCTGCTCCGACCCCAAACCTTTGAGGTTTTCAACCTATTTTATAACCAAAAAGAGAAAAATAAATCGATCACACTTTCGGGTAGTGATCACACAGTACAAGTTATCGTTTCAAAGTTTAAGCACAAGGATAGCTTCGGAATGAAGCTATTCATAAATATGTTCTAATACCAAAATTAAAACAGAAAGAAGTCACCGTGGTATATATCGTCCCTCAACAAATTCGTAGGCACAAACTGTGCGTGATTCTGACGTGTATAAAGAAAGATGTCGCCTTTTCAGCTTCACGTCTGCAAATTCTTAATATTCTTATTTGTGCATTGAAGCTTGGATGATGGTGATTGAAGGCCGACTAGTGAAGATGTAGAATTCTACAAATTTTGGCTAGATGATTCAATTCAATTTTCTCCCAGCACTTTAAAAGAATTGAGAAGTTCTTTTCAATTGAAACTCTTCATCTTCAAGTCTTCTTTCAAATCTTCAATCCAACCTTCATCTATTTGATAGATCTCATTTATTTGGAAACTCCTCTTCAAATTGGTTTGGCCTTATCTTCAAATAATTCACCGTGTAGTTTGAACTATGGCCTTATCTTCAATTTCACAGTTGCGACACGGCTGTGTGGTAATTCTGTACAGTCGGGTTGGCACTGTACATAATTTCAGAAGTTATTGTTTTAAGTTGGACACAACCGTGTTACAGTCTGTAAGAAATCTTTGTAGTTACTTTTTATTTTGGACACGGTCGTATCTATTCTAGTACAGCTGTATTGCTTTGGCCCTTCATGCACACTTCTGATTCTGATATGCACGGCCGTGCGGTTAACCCACACGGCCGTGCTAGCCCTGTTTTAGCACATATCAATACCGATTGACCTGAAACTCACTTGATAGACACATGAGCCCGTATGACTTGTTTGAAATCATCAAAACAAAGTTTAGGCTTCAGTTAGTAGGCTGATTTAGGCCAACATTGCGTGTTAATAGAAGAAATTTCCTTGGCATGTCCATTGTGAATGGATTTCCTCTTGGCATTAAAATGAACTGTATTAATTCACATTCACAACACCGTATTCTACATGCTTCTTGTTGAAGTTAGTGTGGTTATACAAGACGGCATGGTGTGTCTTCTTAGGAGTTTGGTAGGTTCATTATTTAACTGCAAGAGAAGAGGTGGTGGGTTGAGAACCAACCTTTGAGTAATAACCCAAACCACCTCAATAATTTATCAGATGTTGTTGTTTAAGTAAATCATTGTGGTAATCCCTGGATGTCACAAACTTACGAAGTTTATGGGATTCCTCATCGCATTTCAAAGTTAGGGTTGAAATGCAGGATTATAAATCAAGATTTGTGGCTTTCAATTGGTCATTTTCTATGCTAAGATCCTTAATTTGAGAAAGAAGTGTTTCTTTCTCATCAACACCTAATGTGTGTGTAGCATACGTAGGTGGATTAGCATAAGGAATAGAGGGAGTGTTCCCTTAACTAGCTAATAATAAATCATGCTTAGACTTAAAAGAAGTTAAAGCTTTAGCTAGTTTATGGAGAGATGCCAACATTACCTTATTATTCTCCTGAAGGCCCCCCAAGGTATCCTCTGTCTCCTCATCACTCTCCTTATCTTCTTCACTTTCCTCATCACTAGAACTTGAGCTTAAGGATGAAGATTGTCGCGCCCCGCTTCCCATTATACGTGGGAGCGAGGACGTGAGCGGGCCCGTATGGGCTGAAGCGGTGAAGCTCAAACCCAATAAGTGTCTATGAATAAAACCATACGCAGGAACCTGCATGCATTTCAGAAACAACAGAAATAACGATGAATTTAAAGCCAACATCCAGAAAGAGTGCACAAAAGTAATAAGGCCCCAAGCACGGCCAACAACAACAGAGTTCTACAAAGATGGGCACACACCCTACAAAAGTGCAGCAAAAGAAATCCTAAGAAATAGCTGGTAATGTTCAGCAACTAGTCCTCAATGGGGAGGACTTCTGGATCAACGTACTCCTGGTTCAGTGGGTCAATCTCCTTAAGCAGTTCGTCTTTAATGTAATCGATCTCGTGTCCAGACATTCAATCCAAACAACATAGAAATGTAAGTCAGCAAGGGTCCTTGGTGAGCAATAATATGAATAGGACCCTTGGCAAGGTTTTCGTTGTAGTTTACAAGGCAGTTATTGCATTTATGAATAAATGAACAATTACAATTTCTAAGCAGTAAGAACAGATTTTATTTTAGCATGGCAGTTCTATTATAAGTGAAAGTAGTAGCAGTTCTATTATAAATGAAAGTAGTTGTTGTTATACATATCATACATTTCACGATAATTGTTTTCAAGTTGTTCAAGAGTGTATTTAACTAGTGACTAAGGTTCACGTCGTTAGGCGGCTAGCTAGTGAATCTACCTTCTCGTGTCCTTGAAGATGTCCCTTTTACTATCGACTAGTACCTGCGAACCCAACCCCACACACGTGTACTTTTCTGGACCACGAGC
Source organism: Scilla litardierei (assembly GCA_030789695.1). Lineage (NCBI taxonomy): Eukaryota > Viridiplantae > Streptophyta > Magnoliopsida > Asparagales > Asparagaceae > Scilla > Scilla litardierei. Next base: position 4,518 of record JAULAV010006570.1, on the reverse strand, counting down.
CAGAATCAACCTAACTAGCCATCATGTTTTGAAATACTGGAACACGAGCCAGACTAGCCAAACCGGCCCACAAGATAGCCAAACCTGTCATGCAAGTTCTATGATTTAGCCAAACCGGCCATCACGTTCTATGATTATCAAGTTATTCATGTGTCCAACAAAGTTTGCAATTTACAAGGCATCATTAGTTAACTTATTAAAATGTCCACATGCACGCACACAGGTTTTTATCTTGTGATATACAACAGGTAAACATATGAGGTTGGTGTCGCATTAAATATAACAGTATTTAAAACATGCAGAGATTGCACACTAGCCTGATTTTGGTGATTTTGGTGTCGCTATATTCGTCTCGTCAAATGTGATATTATGGTGAAGTCGATTTTTCTGTTTTGTTCAACATGATCAATGGTTAATACATTTCTTTAGTAACCATTATAGTATTAAAATTCCTTTATATATACTGCTAGTATAAGATATTATACAACTACTAACTCATATAACTAACTTATTAATCATTTATATAATTAAGCAATAACTTAAAATATAAACATATACTTAAAATATTATTAACATTTTATAATTTAAATAACTTAATTAACTTAAATAACTTTATAACTTTATAACTTAAAATAACTCTAATAACTTTAAATAACTATAATAACTTTAAAACTTTAATAACTTTAATGAACTAACAACTATTATATAATATGATAACTTATACATAACTTATAATTACTCTTACCCTCTTCCCCCATCTGTCTCTTCCTCCTATTCTTTTCTTTCTTTCTTCTGTTTTTTGCAGGGAGAGAGAGGAGCTCAGGGGTGCGGGGCAGCGGGCAGATCCGGTAGCGGAAGCTGGAGCATCAGGCGTTGTGGGTGGATCCGGAGGCAGCAGGGTACTTGGCACACACGGGCTGGTGGTGCACAGGGTGATAACGCACGTTGGCAGCAGTGGCTGGCAGGGCAGTGCACAGGGCAGCAGTGCACGCTGGCAGCGATGACTGGTAGGGATGTTCACAGGAGGGGCTGCGCACATGGGAGGCTGGTAGGGCAGTGCATAGAGCAGGCTGTGCATGCGGGAGGCTAGCAAGGCAGCGCACAGGGCAGGCTACGTGCGCTGGAGGCTGGCAGGGAGATGCACAGGGCGGGCTTGTAGGGGCAGCGGCCTGATGGGAGGGCGCGTGCGAGAATCTTGGTGGAGGGTGGCTGTGCAGAGTGGTGACACGTGGGGGCTGCGGCTAGGTGGCTCGAGGGGTGGAACAACGCAGGCGTAGGGCGGCTAGCAGAGGAGATGGTGGAGAGGGGCACGTGGTTGAATTTGTTGCTTCAGATCTGAATTTTAGATCTGATTTTGATCCTCCCTCTCTCAATTTCAGATTTCTGGTCTTCTCAATTTCTGATTTGGATGTTGATTTGGGGTTGATTTTGGGCTGAAAGTTGTTGTTGTTGTTTATTGTTATCGTTGGAAGAAAATTGGGGTGATGATTTTATTTGGGAAGATCAGCAGGGAAATTGGAGGTGGATTGTTTGCTGAGGAAGGAAGATGATGATGATGCTTCTGCTGTTGTTGTTTCCTTTAAAACCCATGAAATGGGGTGAACAGTTACGAGGGTAAGTTGTCATGGGGTTGCATGTTAGATCTCACCCAATTCATACGGTGGGTTAATGGTGTAGGGTTAGGGGTTTGATTAGGGTAGGTGGATACGATTGGGGTTAATAGTAATTAATTAATGTATGGTAACAATTCTAAGAGAGAGACGTGCTCACGTCGACACATAGAAAAACATACGGACGAAAAACACTTGGATGACTGAAGAAAAAAATACAGGCACACATGCAATCAAACATGCCTAAAATTCATGTCGTTACATTCTACACACCTTAAGAAAAATTACGTCCTCGGAACTTCTATCAACTAAGGAGCAGGGAACAAATATGGATAACGCTCTTGCATTACATCTTCCTATGCCCAGGTGGATTCTCTTAGCGAGCCATTACACCACAACACTCTCACGAGCTCAACGAACTTGTTCCTGAGCATCTTTTGACGTCAGTCTAAGATCTGCACTGGATATTGCTCATATATCAGGTCAGATCAAACCGTAATATCTGAGTAATCGACAGCATAAGAAGGGTCGCTGATGTAACGACGCAGCTGAGACGTATGAAAAACATCGTATACTCCCTCTAAGGAAGGTGGCAGTGCTTGACGATAAGCTACCTCTCCAACTCGCTCTAGTACATTGAAAGGCCAAATAAATCTTGGACTAAGCTTGCCTCGCCTTCCAAAACGAATCACTCCTCTGTTCGGGGATATCTTCAGGAACACATGATCTCCTACCTTGAACTCCAAAGGACGGTGTTTAGCATCAGCCCAATGCTTGTACCGATCCTGTGCAATGCAAAGCTTATCCCTGATTTACGCACTACATCCACATCCTCAACTATCATCTCTGGCTCCAACAGCTCTCTATCGCCAATGTCATCCCAACTCAGCAGAGATCGACATTTACTTCCATAAAGTGCAGCAAATGGTGCCACGCCAATGCTGGCTTGGTAGCTGTTGTTGTAAGGGAACTCCACTAAATTTCAAGTGATCCTCCCACGAACCTCTAAGGTCCAACATGCAAGCTCACAACATGTCCTCCAATATCTGGATAGTACGCTCTGACTGTCTATCAATCTGTGGGTGATATGCAGTGCTGAAGCTCAGACTGGTACCCAGATTCATCTGTAGACTCTTCTAGAATTGAGACGTGAATCTCGTGTCTCAGTCCGAGACGATACTCACAGAAACCCCATGTAATCGCACAATCTCCTGCACGATTATCATTCATATCACGACATATACTAGAAAGAAGTTATAAAGGTATGAGAAAGATAATTACCTCTATATACTTCTTCGCAAGTATCTCCGTAGATTGTCCTACTCGGAAGGGTATGAAATGTGCAGACTTGGTTAATCGGTCAACGATAACCCAAATCACATCATTTTGCTTGGTGCTCCGAGGTAGTCTAGTCACGAAGTCCATTATGATGTGCTGCCACTTCCACTCCGGAATCGACAGAGATTGAAGTAATCCAGCAATGCGATGATGTTCAGCCTTCACTTGCTAACACACAAGGCACTTGGTGACACTTCGAACTATGCTCCTCTTCATACTGTACCACTAAAAATTCAGACGAAGGTCCTGGTACATCTGGTACCGCCAGGATGAATGGAATAGGGGGAGCTATGAGCTTCATTCATCAGCTCCTCTCTAATATCACCTAAAGGTACACAGATCCTACTGGCATATCTCAGGGAACCATCCTCATGAATGAGAAAATCCGTCTGAATTCCAGCTTTAACTTGCTCTCTGATCTTCTGCAGATTTGCTTCTCCTGACTGCGCAGCTTTGATCCGATCCATAATCGTCGACTGAATCTGCATATCCATCAACGATGATGTGACTCCAGGTAAAACAAATTCTATACCCATCTCCTGCATATCTTGCTATAGCCTCCACTGAACTGTAAGAGTCATGACCGCTGGAAGTCTACTCAAAGCGTTGGGTACGACATTAACCTTTCTTGGATGATACTGGAGGTTTATGTCGTAATCGGCCATCAGTTCTAACCATATGTACTGCCTCATATTCAACTCCTTCTGGGTGAAAATTTATTTCAAGCATTCGTGATCAGTTAAGATTTTCATTTTCTCACTTAGTAAGAATGTCTCCAAATCTTCAGGGCAAAGATGACAGCGGCTAGATCTAAGTCGTTAGTCAGATAATTCTTCACGTGAATCTTCAACTACTGAGAAGCATATGCGAACACATGACCATGCTGGTGCAGGACACATCCAAGGCCTTTACCTGTGCATCACAGAAGATCTCAAATCCTCCAGTCCGATCTGGTATAGCTAGAATTGGTGCAGACGACAGCCTTGCTTTCAATATTCCAAATGCATGCTCGCAAGAATTTGACCATATAAACTTGATGTCATTCCTCGTCAATCGAGTCATGGGCTCGGCTATCCTCGAGAAGTCTTTGATGAATCAATGGTAGTAACCTGCCAATCCTAGAAAACTCCTGATGTCTGATGTCGTCTGAGGGATAGGCCAATTACTGACTGATGCAACCTTGTCGGGGTCGACAGAGATACCGTCGCCCGATACCACATGACCAAGAAATGCAATTCGGTCCAGCCAGAATTCGCTTGATGTACTTGGCATACAACTGATGACGATGAAGCATCTCCAAAAAATCTGCAGATGCTCGACATGCTCCTCCTCACTCTTCGAATAGACCAATATATCATCAAAGAATATCACTACGAATTTATCCAAAAGCTCGTAATGAGATTCATGAGATTCATGAATACTACAGGGGAATTGGTCACACCGAATGGCATGCCAACGAACGCGTAGTGTCCATACTTGGTTCGAAAAGTCATCTTGTAGATGTCTTCATTCTTGACCTTCACCTGATGGTATCCACTCCTGCGATCCAACTTCGAGAAAACTCGTGATC
>JAULAV010006569.1:0-20141 GCA_030789695.1 Scilla litardierei | reverse complement strand
TGTTAGCAGGCTAAGTCGGTATACTCATAACCCTAGTAATGAACATTGGACCGCTCTTCATCGTTTATTAAAGTACCTGAAAGGAACTGTTGATTGGTATTTGCATTTCAGCAAATTTCCTGCTATGTTAGAAGGATTTTGTGATGCAAACTGGATTTCATATAACGATGAAGTTAGTTCAACTAGTGGTTTATATTCTCTTTGGGTGGAGGTGCTATATCTTGGAAGTCTTCCAAACAGACATGTATAGCACGCTCCACCATGGAATCTGAATTTATTGTTCTTGAGTTGGCAGAGCAAGAGGCTGAATGGCTAAGGAACTTGTTAGCAAACGTGCCTTTGTGGGGAGGGAAAACTGCTCCAGTTTCCCTTCATTGTGATTCTCAGGCAGCCTTTGGTGTTGCTAAAAATAGTGTCTACAACGGGAAGAAAAGACACATTCGGATCAGGCACGGTATGGTTAAACAACTCCGAAAAAATGGAGTAATTTATTTGGAATATGTAAGGTCTTAAAGAAATCTTGCAGATCCACTAACCAAAGGATTGCCAAGAAAAGTGGTTCTTGATTCGTCGAGGGGGATGGGGCTAAAGCCCATGAGTTAAGGTTATATGGTTGATACCCAGTGTGGTCTAACGAAGCCATATGATCCTTAACAAACACTACATTTCTATCCATATGGTGTGTGGTAGTGTTCTTTGAATCCATAGCCAAGTTTGGCGGTGCTATTGAGAAGCACTTGATGGATTCACTTTGAGACACGTCCATAACCAGTTTTGGTGGTGCTATTGAGAAGCACTTGATGGACTTAAGCAGAGGTTGAGCTGTATGCTCTTAATGGTTTTATAACCAGTTATGGTGGTGCTATGGAGAAGCACTTGTTGAACCACCTATGTGGGTGTAAGGGTTTGGCCGCCCTCTATGAAAGACATGGGCAGTTTTTCTAGAGCACTCACGAGACCCAAGGTGTGCGCATGGCCTATAATGCTTGTTATGTATCGCAGAGTTTGCACAATCTCAAGGGAACAATATATGTTGTGGGAGTCTCAACCGAACTCTAATGAGTTCAAGAGCAATTCACTCATTAGAAAGTAAGTTGTTGCCTCACTTCACTACGTATCAATTCAATCGAAAGACATTGATACTTACGTATTCATCCCTCTTTACCCAGGAACTTTCTCATCTCTTTCTTGAGCCATTAAGTGGGGTATTGTTGGAATTAATGGCTCTTTTAGCCATGTGTTCACTCCCATTTTTCCTTTTATTTTTTTGTCCTACATTGCTTGGGCAATATGCCTTGGAGGTGTTTATTAAGGGAGTTGTAGAGACTTGGGGTGTGCCCTAAGGGGTACGACTCTTTTGTGAACAGGCGAGGACGCACACCACCACCACACACGCACGCGCTTGCCTCGTCTCGCCCGATGTGTCGTGTCGTGTTGTGTTGTGCGCGCGCATTCCTTTTTTGGATGGCGCGACTTTTCATTTTTTTGGCCAATGCAGATTTATTGCATTAATTGGCTTTGATTGAGCCATTACCTTTCCATGTTTATTGCGTCCATTAAATCTGTTGTTTATTATGTGTTAATGAAGACGTTTTGCATTCCATTCATTACAGCTCTTTATTACACAACCCTTTGAAATTCTGTAATAGTTTTTGTTACCTCATATAAATTTACATGGCCTCATTCCTGATAGCATCCCGTTGTATCCTTTCACTCTCTTGACCTCCCACTCCTGGGTACTGTTGTGCAATCTCCAAAGCTTCTGGCCGCAAGTGGACGCGTTCATGGGCTGCTGTGTTAACCTTGGGGAACAACCGACAATTCTGATTACCATCGAGGTCGGGCCGTAATTGTTTTCAAGGTAGTTGTCATTCCACGGCACAACGTTTCATTCCTGATAAGTTCTGTCTATCTTCGATCTTTCTACGCATAAGCTATAGTCAATTCCGATTTTTTTTAATCCTACACCTTCATCGGCCATTCTGGCCTCTCCTTCGATGACGGTCGGCGAGCATCTGTAGTTAATGTCATCGGCTCGGAAAGAGAGATGTGAAGTGAGAGAGGCGGGGACTGACTATGCAGATTAACAATACACGTGATTCACACGAATTGTGGAGATGAAAAGAATCCGATATGACAGCTGCCATGTCGGTATCACCTCAGGAAATTTTCTCATCTCAGTTTTCTTTTAAAAACATTACAAACAAGCACACTGTGATTGAAAAGTTATCAAAAATCTTGTCCCGAACATATGAAGAGTGCCAAAGCAAGATTACTAACCCATTTTCCAGTTTACATCACGAGAAACAAATAGACCTTTAATCACTAGTTATGGATTGTAATCATGCTCTTGGTAGGTCCTGCCCATATCTCTGTCCCACACTCAGTCCTGGCCTTAATCTTGGAATGCTCAAGGCATTCTTTAAGCGCTATCTTTACTTGCCAGGCTTTTTTCGGGACAGCTTTGGGACCCCTTAGGCTTGCCCTGGCCTTGGCCCGTTTTCGTCCCCACCTTCATTATTAGTCAACTAGGAAATACCCCGTGCAGGAGTGCACGTGCAAAAAAATTCGAAGGGGGTAAAAAACAATTCGAATAAACACTAATGGAGAAAGTGATCAAGAGTGGGTGTGTGTTTGAGAGTGTCTAGGGGTAAATAGGAGCAAGTGTGGGCTTTCTAGCAAAAGGAAAAAGGTGCGATGAGGTGGCCAAATCCCCACCACACCCTTACCAAGATTAAATCCTAGCCATCCTTCTATCAACCTCTTTATACATCATGCTTACATCATCTTGTCCTAGTCAGCCCTAATTGTCTTTTAATATATAGACTAGTCATAACCCGTGTCATGCCCCGCGGGCACGGTTCATTTAAGATTTTCCCTCAAAATCATTTCCCTCAAAATCATTGTTCTCCCCAAAAATTATTTCTCTCTCCAAAATTTAAACGAACAAAAATGTAGCTTCGGCGCGGGCGCCCTCGGACACAGTTCATTTAAGATATCTCCTCAAAATCTTTGTTCTCCCCAAGAATTATTTCCCCATCCAAAATTTAAACGAACAAAAATTTAGAGGGTGTCTTCGGCGCAGGCGCAGGGTCGCTAGTCAACGCACACATTTTGCTAACCAAAGTGCATTAGCGTAGAACAACAAATTCGGCGTCGCGCCTTCGGCACGTGCAGTGCTGTTAGTCACCGCATACATTTTGCTAATCAAAGTGCATTAGCGTAGAACAGCAAATTTGACGCGGAACAACAAATTAGCACAAAAAAGCCGGTGCCCACGGGCACAGTACATTTAAGATTTGCCATCACGAAATCTTTGTTCCCCAAAAAATAATTAAAATTTAAAAGAGCAACAAATTAGAGTAAAAATATTTAACGGCACGGAGGTCTTTCGCGCGAAACAGCAAATTCGGCACAGGCGCCTTCGATACAGAAAGACAAATTCGGCGTGGGCGCCTTTGATGCGGAACATAACAAATTTGGCTCGGAACAACAAATCAGCATAAGAAAATTTAGCGGGCGCCTCCGGCGCCGGAACGGCCGTCCCATCTTGAAACATGTTCACTGGCTGCTTTCAAAGTTGGACCAAATTTCAAAGCTGGACCAAATTTCAAAGCTCTCATTCATGGTTTCAAAGCTTCAACTCAACCTTCCATTTCACAAGATCAAATCCCAGCCACTCTTTAGCTTGTCCTGGTCAGCCCTAAAATTCAAAAAACGTTAACCAAAGTGCATTAGCGTAGAACAACAAATTCGGCGTAGCGCCTTCGGCACGGGCAGTGCCGCTAGTCACCGCATACATTTTGCTAATCAAAGTGCATTAGCGTAGAACAGCAAATTTGACGCGGAACAACAAATTAGCGCAAAAAAGCCGGTGCCCGCGGGCACATTACATTTAAGATTTGCCATCACGAAATCTTTGTTCCCCAAAAAATAATTAAAATTTAAAAGAGCAACAAATTAGAGTAAAAATATTTAACGGCGCGGAGGTCTTTCGCGCGGAACAGCAAATTCGGCGCAGGCGCCTTCGATACAGAAAGACAAATTCGGCGTGGGCGCCTTTGGTGCGGAACATAATAAATTTGGCTCGGAACAACAAATCAGCATAAGAAAATTTAGCGGGCGCCTCCGGCGCCGGAACGGCCGTCCCATCTTGAAACATGTTCACTGGCTGCTTTCAAAGTTGGACCAAATTTCAAAGCTGGACCAAATTTTAAAGCTCTCATTCATGGTTTCAAAGCTTCAACTCAACCTTCCATTTCACAAGATCAAATCCCAGCCACTCTTTAGCTTGTCCTAGTCAGCCCTAAAATTCAAAAAACGTTAACCAAAGTGCATTAGCGTAGAACAACAAATTCGGCGTCGCGCCTTCGGCATGGGCGGTGCCGCTAGTCACCGCATACATTTTGCTAATCAAAGTGCATTAGCGTAGAACAGCAAATTTGACGCGGAACAACAAATTAGCGCAAAAAAGCCGGTGCCCGCGGGCACATTACATTTAAGATTTGCCATCACGAAATCTTTGTTCCCCAAAAAATAATTAAAATTTAAAAGAGCAACAAATTAGAGTAAAAATATTTAACGGCGTGGAGGTCTTTCGCGCGGAACAGCAAATTCGGCGCAGGCGCCTTCAATACAGAAAGACAAATTCGGCGTGGGCGCCTTTGGTGCGGAACATAACAAATTTGGCTCGGAACAACAAATCAGCATTAAAAAATTTAGCGGGCGCCTCCGGCGCCGGAACGGCCGTCCCATCTTGAAACATGTTCACTGGCTGCTTTCAAAGTTGGACCAAATTTCAAAGCTGGACCAAATTTCAAAGCTCTCATTCATGGTTTCAAAGCTTCAACTCAACCTTCCATGTCACAAGATCAAATCCCAGCCACTCTTTAGCTTGTCCTAGTCAGCCCTAAAATTCAAAAAACGTTAACCAAAGTGCATTAGCGTAGAACAACAAATTCGGCGTCGCGCCTTCGGCACGGGCAGTGCCGCTAGTCACCGCATACATTTTGCTAATCAAAGTGCATTTAGCGTAGAACAACAAATTTGACGCGGAACAACAAATTAGCGCAAAAAAGCCGGTGCCCGCGGGCACATTACATTTAAGATTTGCCATCACGAAATCTTTGTTCCCCAAAAAATAATTAAAATTTAAAAGAGCAACAAATTAGAGTAAAAAATTTTAACGGCGTGGAGGTCTTTCGCGCGGAACAGCAAATTCGGCGTGGGCGCCTTTGGTGCGGAACATAACAAATTTGGCTCGGAACAACAAATCAGCATTAAAAAATTTAGCGGGCGCCTCCGGCGCCGGAACGGCCGTCCCATCTTGAAACATGTTCACTGGCTGCTTTCAAAGTTGGACCAAATTTCAAAGCTGGACCAAATTTCAAAGCTCTCATTCATGGTTTCAAAGCTTCAACTCAACCTTCCATGTCACAAGATCAAATCCCAGCCACTCTTTAGCTTGTCCTAGTCAGCCCTAAAATTCAAAAAACGTTAACCAAAGTGCATTAGCGTAGAACAACAAATTCGGCGTCGCGCCTTCGGCACGGGCAGTGCCGCTAGTCACCGCATACATTTTGCTAATCAAAGTGCATTAGCGTAGAACAACAAATTTGACGCGGAACAACAAATTAGCGCAAAAAAGCCGGTGCCCGCGGGCACATTACATTTAAGATTTGCCATCACGAAATCTTTGTTCCCCAAAAAATAATTAAAATTTAAAAGAGCAACAAATTAGAGTAAAAAATTTTAACGGCGTGGAGGTCTTTCGCGCGGAACAGCAAATTCGGCGTGGGCGCCTTTGGTGCGGAACATAACAAATTTGGCTCGGAACAACAAATCAGCATAAGAAAATTTAGCAGGCGCCTCTGGCGCCGGAACGGCCATCCCATCTTGAAACATGTTCACTGGATGCTTTCAAAGCTGGACCAAATTTCAAAGCTCTCATTCATGGTTTCAAAGCACTTTCATATATAGTCTGAATTCACACTTTCATATTATCATGTTCTTGGTTTTAGGGCAAAACGTCAAGATCGTTACTTATTATATTATCATATTATCATTGTAAAGATCAGTTTTTATATATATTGGATGCTTCTTGCATCAATATATAGTAGTACAAAACGTCAAGAACGTAGCCTTAAAGTCAGAAAATATATTTTTTTTAATTTTCGCCCGAAGTATGATCCATTACTTATTATGTGGTTGTAAACATGTATATTAACTGAAAATATCAAAAGAGCAAGGGACATACTTACCAATATTGGCTTCTAGTTTTCTTTCTCTTCCTAAAATTTCTGTTAATGAGGGTAATTGCTATGATCTAAGCTTATTAAATCTGAAATAGACTTATTGGCATCTTGAGTACCAAAAAAGCTCAGACAGACGAAGAGTTGTCAGAAATGGTTTGTAAATGGGAAATTGTTGGTAAGAGTTGTATTTTAGTTTTATTATGATGCATTCCCTTCGATGTGTTGTTCTGACAAATTCTATCAAACTTTCACATCTATATGAGCTATAGTTCTGTATAGTTAACCTTCATACAAAGTAGAACTTGTAGAACTTTTCATACATCTATATGAGACTGTATATGGTCTGGGGCAACTGATTCAGAATGAGACTGTAGTAATGGTCTCTATCTTGTAGAACTTTTCATTTCAGTGTTTGGATCTCATGTATATCTATTTATTATGAAATTTCCCCCTTATGTTGAATATGATTTTGGGATCAATCATATGGATCATCTTAAGCACAAAACTGCAATTGAACTTTTAATATTCCATTTCCATCATATGTAGGAAAATGAAATAACATGACAGGACTTCTATTAAACAGGCGCAGAAATAAGAGCATGAAGTATTTCATCAAACAGGTCAGAAACTTAGCAAATGAAATAGACTAAAGAAGAGCATGAAGTATTTCAGACTAAATAAGAACATGACTTAAAATGAAAATGAAGTATTGCAACTTTATAAACTGAGCAAAGAAATTAGCAATAAACTTCCATTTCCATCATATGTAGGAAAATGAGCATGAAGTATTTCATCAAACAGGTTAGAAACTTAGCAAATGAAATAGACTAAATAAGAGCATGAAGTATTTCAGACTAAATAAGAACATGACTTAAAATGAAAATGAAGTATTGCAACTTAATAAACTGAGCAAAGAAACTTAGCAATAAACTTCCCATCATATGGATTTTTTCATATGGATTAAACAGGTGCTAAACAGGTGCTAAACTTTATAAACTTAGCAAAAGAAATCTTCTATTAAACAGGTGCTAATCAAAGATTTCCATCATATGGATTTTTTCAGAAAGCTTTCTGCGTCATTTTAATATGCACCTTGAAGATGTTAAAAACCCAATGTGTAAAGAAATCAATGAGACCACAAAATCACAGTTTACAAAAGCAATGAATTCAAGAAATCATAGTTCAAAGATGCTTACAAACTCGGAACCTTGCTGGCTAAGAACGAAGATCAAATCGACACCTTGCTGGCTGCGACAATTAGGGAGGAAAGAGCAAAGATCAAAGATAGAAGAACTTGCGACAGAAGAAGTTGATAGCAGATCTAGAAGATGGGGTTACCTGGGACGGGAGATGAAGCGGATTCGAGGAGTCGTGTTAGCTCCACTTGAAGCGGATTCGGGAGATGAAGCGGAGGCGACGGGAGATGGGGTTACCTGCGACGGGGTTACCTGCGATGGGATGAGATTGAAGAACTTGAGACTGGCGAAACACATTGATTATTGTCATGTTAGTTACGTTTTTTTGTGTAGAAGGCGAGGAGTCGTCGGGAGGATTCGAGGGCTTGGGAAGAGAAATGATTATTACCCAACCCTCATCAGAAAAGTTTTTACCCAACCCAAAGAAAACTCACATATAGACCATTTCTCTTGCAAGTGGACCCTACATCATTTTTTCTCACAAAACACAGAGTTTTGGGTTGAGGTGATGGCAAAAAGAGAGCTAATTCATGTCATGTTCAAATTAAACCCAACACAACAAAACCCACATACTGACCCTTTCTATTTCCAGCTGACCCCGCTTATTTTTCTCTCTCAAAACTCAAAGTTGTCCCCCTACAAAAGTTTTACATCAACTGATCTCAGCCATTGATCTCCCAAGATCAAATCACAACCGTCTTTTATCTTGTCCGAGTCAGCCCTAGGATTCAAAAAAACACTGTCAAATGTATAATAGATTGTCCTAGTCAGCCCTAGGATTCAAAAAACACTGTCAAATGTATAATAGACTAGTCATAACCCGTGCCCGTAGGGCACGGTTCATTTACGATATTCCCCCCTCAAAATCTTAGAACACCCAAAATTTAGCTCATCCCAAGAAATTTAGTTCCTCCCAAAAATCTTAGTTCCTCCCAAATTTAGTTTAATGATTTTAGTTTTCAAATGATTAATGAGAAGACCCAAAATTTCAACAAATAGTTTGCAGATCACAGAATACATCATTATCATATAGTCTCAAGAAGCGACTACTTATCATATATAATTGTGCGAATTAGAGAAAGTTCAAAATTTTCTGCATCAAAACAGTGGTAGATCAATGTGCTTGTGTTGGCATTTTTTGTCATGTTATCAGACTAATGTAAGAATTCGTGGAATAGATTCTGAAAAGAAGCTTCATGTGGTACCCTCAGCTTTGTTAAGCTTATTATTCCTTCGTCCGCGATGATGTGATAAGCCGCACTGTAATCTTAAAATGGAAAATTTTTCTACACAACATCAAGATTGGCCAAACTAATAATATATAATCTTGTAATGATTAAGAAATTAGGATTTCGTGAGAGCCCGCTAGTATTGCTATGTTTCATATTTAAGCCATATATTGTGAGAGCAGCGACATAAAATTGTGATGTTTTCTTCAAAAAAATATGAGAAAATTAGATTGCATCTTCGTACCAGGTACTGTATTTTTAATTCCATAACTTAGAATTCTAGTCATTTAAGCCCATGGTCGTTCCATCTGGTATTCTTATCAGTCCAAATCTACAGCCAACAATTATGTCGATATAGTGAGCATAGTTACATATTTCAAATTTTACTTATGCAAAACTTGGGTATAGAATATGTAGACGCATACAATTAAAATTTAAACAATTTGGAGTTGAATAGTAAATGGTTAAGATGCAAAGAAATTCACAATGGCGACATACTTGAAAGATAACTATTCAATCATTTTCCAGTTTTAGAAAACTATAAAATGGTCGTTAACAAAAAATAGAAAACAAAACTACCATTTTTATTTCATTCCGTTAAATTCTCATTTTCAAATAACTAAAATGAAATCATAACTCAAAAAAATTCTCATCCAATGATTTTAAAACATCTTTTATTTATTGAATAATAATTTTATTAAGAGAAAACTCCATTAAACCAAGCACTTCAAATTGATGTTCAATCCTATGATTTTACAAACAACCGTATGGAGAAAAAGAGACTAAACAAAAAAATATGATGAAATCGCCAACACGGTAAAAGAAATCAAAAAATCCATAATCTTTCTTTACCAATTATTTTATACATCATAAAATAAATTTTGTCAGAATTATTTATACACAAAAATGAACACAAATATTCACATCACACAAATCCCCGCTTATTTTTCAAGTATGTCGCCACAAATATTCACATCACACAAAAAATCCAAAATCTTTCTTTACCGATTATTTTATAGTGGATTATTTTTATCATACAAACCTACCCCAAAAAATGAACACAATTGTTTTCATCATCCAAACCACCGCCAAATACATCATACAAACCCCAATCATAAAGAGTAACAACAAAAATACAACATTATTTAGGCACAATACAACATTATTTCGGCACAGAATTTTTTTAACCCCAAAGACAACAAAGCAATACAAAGAAAACAGTAAATCAACTCTAATGAAGAGGGGCGGCCACCCCGATGGAGTTGGAGCGAAGCAAACGTGCAAGTCCTTCCCATCGAAATCCATCAAAGACTTAATGAATGCTGGCGGTGCAACGAATACTTACTTTCTTCCCATCCAATTTCTTCTTGTCATCCACAACCCAACACACCATTAAACAGCTCTCCGATCGATCAAATTCCTGCAAATTATATGTAAACAGACTCCTGATACATCAAAATATACACATCTCTCTATAATTAATTCTACACATATATATGATATTAACTGTACTGATGCTCAAACACGCTACAAAGTTGAATTAGATGCCAACTAACTAAGCTATCTAGAGATCATGCATATAACTACGAACTAATTTAATACCACATGGAAGAATCATCAGCTCTGCTCATCTCAGCCTCCAGTGCTTCCATCTGCATCTCCAGCCCTCTCAGCTTCTCGTTCAGGCTGTTGAGCCTTCTCCTCGTTGCCTCATCTGCACCAATATATTCCAAACTATCATACAACTGATGATTGTCACCAAACAATAAGTGCATATTTAGATGCGTACCAAACTGCGAGATGAACTCGGACACAGACATCACTTGACTGCATGAAGTTGTGATGGTGGTGGCGGCCACTGCAGTGGCTGCAGCAGAGGCAGCACCGACGGCGGCGGACGCGGCCACAGACCTGTACCCGACGTGATGGGCAACTCCCATCCGCAGTTTTGGAAACCCTGCTTTAGTTCGCAAACAAATACCAGTTTCAAAAATCTCAGTTTAGGCCCAAGAGTCTACCAAACCATGTTGCCAAACGGGACCTCTTCAGGATCACATTGTTTCAGCGAACCCCACAAAATATGAACAGCAATAAAAAATAGGAGTACAATGAAAAGAAACAATGCAGCATTCTAGCAAATACTTAAAGCGTAAGAAATTAAATAAAGCAAGAAAAAATGTGAGAGTGATATGAGCTTAAGCCTTAAGTGGGTTGTTTGAACATCAAAGAACACAAACCCGCCTCTAAATTTTCAAAACCAAAGAAGAAGCACAAATACCCATCCAAATTTTCTCACCAAACATCAAAACCAAAATGTGTTATCCAATAATTTCTGGTAATCTCATTGAAGTATTATGAATACTTCAATGAGATAACACATTCTGGATAACACATTAATGGAAATTATTGAAATGTTATTAGTTTGGTTTCATGAATCCATAATGACATCCATATTTTGGATGTCAAATAACACATTTTGGATGTCGGGATATTGGTTTTACAACATATTTTGGTTATTAGCGTATGTTATAAGAGTACATGTCGGGTTGTTGGGAAAATGTCAACATATTTTGGTTTTATAATGGTCATTAGAGTATGTTAACATATTTTGGTTTTATAATGGTTATTAGAGTATGTCAACATATTGTTGGGAAAATGTCAATATATTTTGGTTATTAGAGTATGTTATTAGAGTGCACGTAGGGTTTTTGGGAAAATGTCAACATATTTTGGTTTTGGATGTCTAATACCACCTGTTGGAGGTCTGGAAATTATATTCACATCCAAATGTCAACATATTTTGGCTTTATAGAGTAAATATGGATGTCAATATCCCAACATCCAAAATGGATGTCATATTACTGGTTTTATAGAGTAAATATTTTGGATGTCAAATAACACATTTTGGATGGTTTAAGAGACATCCATTTCAATAGACATCCATATTCAATAATTTTGGATGTCAAATATTAGACATCCATATTTGATATGTTCTCCAAAATTATTGAAATGGAAAATATCTGCTTAATAAACCTGAAATTTTAACTACGATAAACCTGAAATCACTGATGTGTTATCCAAAATGTGTTATTAGACATTTCTTATATAACTGAAATTATTGACATCCAAAATGTGTTATCCAATATATGAAATTATTGCAGTACATATTGGATAACACATCGATACGTGTTTATTAGAGTACATATTGGATAATTTCATATATAACTGAAATAATTTCAGTTATAATATCTGCATTATGGAATTTTGGATAATAAACACTGTCTGCATAATAACACAACGATATGTACTCTAATAAACCTGAAATTATAACTGCATAATAACACATCCCTCTGAAATTTCATAATAAAAACATCGTCAAACTGTTATTGGTTTAGCAGACAATATTTCATATATTATTGGTTTATAGATGAATGAACTTACCAGACATGTGTTATTAATGAACTTAGCAAACACACAGTGTATGAAACATACCTGTATGAAACCTCGTCTGCCTTTCCACTTAACATGTACGATTCTAATACCAGTGGCTTCCCAAGCCTTAAACCTATCATGGAGAAGAAAAGAATTGCAATCAGTAATTTAACTTGGCATGTAACAAATGCATGTACACTTGATATACACAAATAAAGTGCTATCAAATGTTCAAATGGCATAAAACTTGGCAAGTAGACATATAACCAAGTAGCATAAAACTTCAGTTATGTGCATCCCTTGAGTTATTCATGTCATGGTTTATCGAAATTTTAAGTGGCTCATTCAGGTTTGAATTTTGGCATTAAAAATCAAGATAGGAGACAATAGAAATACACCTTCTTCATAGAAGCAAAGTAACAAACATCTTGCAGGCAATATTCTGAAAAGAAATTTACCATTCTCGTGATGTAGACATATAGGAATTTTCACAAACAAACTGTCTGCATTTCCTTTAAATTTTGAGATAATCATAATGAACTAACAATAAACAAATCCCTTGCAAGAACAAATAACCCTCTTAGAGCTCCTTTAAGAACAGTTAAACCGTGTACCTTGCAAGAACATATGGGAAATAAACAGTTACTATGCTGGCTTCACATATGTACCTTGCAAGAACATAAGCAAAACATTAGAAGCATTAAACCGTGTAAAAAAATGCTAGTTTGATTTTAGATTCAGTAGAATCAGTTTGATTTTAAACCGTGTAAAAAAATTGCTAGCATGATGTCCACTAAACAAACAAAGTTTTAAAAACAATAATAAAATCTGAGAATCAGTAAGAATGATCTTGCGAAATGAGTAAGAAACAATAACAAAACCGAGCAATGGAAAAAGATTGATGATAATAATTAACAGATAAATTTTTTTTGGATCATGCACTACATCAGAACAGTTTGATTATAAGCTTGTTAATAGGCTGGAATAAATGAAATAATCCATAAAAAGAGATTGGTTAAAGAATGCATAAGGTCATTAAGATATGGAAATGTTGAAGATAAGCAATACATTGATGCCAATGTAAAGATAAGCAATATCAACAAAATCATTATTAAAGTAAGGGAAATAAAAATACATAACCCATGGGTAGGCATTGGTAGGTTCATGAGAAGATAACACAACAAAAAATAATTATAAACAGGCATAGCAATGCATGTTAGCCAAATAAAGCATGGAAATGTTGAATGGACATCATTGTTACTGGAAAAAGAATGCATAAGCTTGTTAATATAGCTTCTCATGCCTTATTATATCAATAGCATTTAGACCACTTATGAGCTCTATCAATAACAACCCAAATGCATATACATCAGCTTTCTATGTAATATCCCTGTTTGGGTGTACTCTGGTGCCAAATACATGTATTAATGAGGACCACATAATTTAAAGATATGCATGTAGTATAGTTAACTTACTTCATTCTATTGCCAAAATCATGGAGACCACCCATAACTTTGCTTCATACTATTGCCAAAATCATCTTCAGAATGCCAAAATTATCTCCATAATACAATCAGAACATCCCACAACAATGACATCGTAGCAGTCCCTATTTCATTTCAAATTTAGAACCAATACCTGATCATCCCTTCATCCATCACCCATATATCTCAACATGCAACTATCTTGATATCATAAAAGATATATTCTCATAGTCATATGCATTTATCAACATACCCCTATAAAACAATCTATTTCTGAACTATTTCTGAAGTTCCAACATGGCCAAAAATGGAATTTCTGAACTATTTGCAAAGTTGATTTGCATCACATGGATTTGCAAATCAACTATTTCAAATGTTCTTGAGTCAGATACGCCGGAGTATCTGAGTCAGAAAATGTTCTTGAGTCAGAAAATATATATTCTTGAGTGATATCAAGAATATATCTGGTTGTAAATTTGCAAATCAACTATATCAAATCAACTATTTTGAATACCAATTTGCAAATTTGCAAAGGATCAAAGTCTACTATATCAAAGGATCAATACCTGGTTCTTGAGTGCATTCCCAAAGACGATGTATGGCTGAAAATCCTTGCTCGCTTTTCCATGAATTACATGCTTTCCTGTAACGATTTCACGGTTACATATCTGCTCAATCCTTGAATTGAAGGTATCCAACCTATCTGCTCAATCCTTGATTCTGCAGGATCCATATATGTGAACCCTATATGTGAAGAAGAGAACATCAAATTCAAATATCTAGAAATATACAGCACAACTCGAGCTCTGCCAATGCTCGATTCGATATCCGGTCGTCGGATGGGTCGAATCGAAGTCACCCCGTCTCAAAAATGCTAACAGAAAAAGTTAATCAGTAACAATTTAAGCTAACAGAAGTTATTATTATGCATTGGCAATTGGAGTCACAAAAATGCTACCATTCATGAAAACAACAAAAATTATAGTCACAACAAATATTCCAGTGAACTTGATACTCTTGAGTGATAACAAAAATTCCAGTTTGTTCTACTCTTGCACATAACACTCATGAACACAACAAAAATTCTGGAAACAAACTTGATTTAGTCAAAAAGCTTGCAAAAAGAAATACTCGAGATTACTGCAAAATGATTACTGCAAAAAACACTCGAGAGTACTACAATAATTCTCACAAAATTGCTTGCAAAAGTTTTAGTTTTGATCATTCCATATCTTCCCATCTGCATCCAAACGTAATGATCCTCCTTTCCAAGCCCAATTTCCTAAATGGACACAAAACATATTATTCCACCTTTTAGTAGAGAAATAAATTACTAATTTTATGTTGAATCAAAAAGTAAAGTTATGATGGTTTATAAAACTCACTATTTTTACCTTTCTCATGTTTCAGCAGAAAACATGTTGCGCATCACATAATAAAGAGAGTGAGTCTCAATCGGAATCCATAAGGAAGTGCCATTTGGATGAGCAATAACCTAGGTAATTAAAAAAATAAACCTGTTAGAGATAATTTAATTGATAATACCAAAAATTTAAAGTTAAAACTTTATTTACCTTGTTAAGTGGGTGCGGGGACGATCGAGCTTTGAGTATCCAATCACGCTCAGCAAGGAATATCTTCCAGTGATGGCGATCGAGCCCTGTCACATTTGCTTGTACTATTCCTTTTTCAACTAACTGAAAATTATAATAATAAAATAGTTACTAATATAAAAATTCTTAGTAAGAAAATGATGTCAGCTTTAATGGAATGCATACCTTATCACCCCAAATTCTCGTGTAAGGACGTAACTTGACAGATGTATTAATGTTTCGAAGTAATTTAACATATAATTACAAAATCGATTAAAAGCAACTAAGACCAAATATAGTATAGAACAAAGTATGTTTAGCAGCTTACAGTTTCACACAAATAAGCATCGTGTGCAACATCCTTCTGTAAAAAGATACAAAGCAATATTTTAGCAAACTAAAGTTAAAATTTTAGTTAAATTTGTTTTAAAGGCAGAAAATTTCTTACATTGCCATAAATTGTAATACTTGTCCACATCTTGTAGCCCTTCATTAAAAATAATACAAATCATTAGTGTGTAGCAATCATCAAGTACAACAACAAACGGCCAATAGAAAGATGTTTACTTACTTATAATAGTCATCAAAGAGATTCATAGCAAGACTTCTGGCTAAACAATGTTAACTGTGTTATTCGAATCAGACGGCAGACGTACACTAACACGATCAAAAGATGTGCACCTGGAAAGTGCCACATAAAGATGCCCATGGCTAAAAACTGGGTTACGCAAGTCAACCCCAACAAACTTTACGGATTGTCCTTGTGATTTATTAATTGTCATTGCGTAAGTTACACGAACTGGAAACTGTCGTCTTGTCATATGAAAAGGTAACTCTGAAGCTGATGGGGACAAAGATATTCTTGGAATAAACACAAAACTACCGGCTTTATCCCCATTCAAAATTTGAGCTTCAATCACACTGGATGCACATCTAAGAACCATCAGTCGGGTGCCATTACAGAGCCCATCTTTAGGTGCAATATTTCGCAGTAAAATAATTGGACAACCGACCTTAAGGTCAAGTTTAAATGGTGGCAAACCAGGATGATCCAAAGAGTTTATGTACTCGGTCGGATAACGATTTATAATTGCAGGATCAGTTTCTTCATATTCAGCCAGTTTGTCTGCGGCTAGATATGTAATCAGCTGTCCAGGATAAATTTGTAAAGCAGTAGTGTTTATTAAATTAACATCACCATTACGCGCAGAAAGAATTATTCGTTCAGTCAGATATGCCGGAGTCACCACACCCTCAACGTCTAGCTGCAGATAAATTCTTAATAATAATTCTTTTAAATCCTTGCATCGGAATATGTGGGAGGGAAGCTCCACCACTTCATTAGGCTTTGTGCCAACCTATTACATAAATAGAAAAATTTTAAAGGTAAGGGTAATTTATAGTATGATGGTTATTAAAAGCATCAAGTATCTAAATAAATACCTCCAAAATAAATTTCGCAAAATCTGTACTTTCAACAGATGAATTAGTCAACCGCATATTTTGGTCCAAGATCAAAACTTTCACAGAACACCACAATGCAGATCGTCTCAATGAGGCTCCAACAATTTCTTCTCGAATCCCCTTTGGTATGACTGGCAAGATTTGCCGGAAGTCACCACCAAGAACAACGGTAATACCACCAAAAGCTCTGTTGTCATCACAAATATCTCTTAACGATCGATCCACTGACTCAACACAATGGCGATGTTGCATAGGAACTTCATCCCATATTATCAACTTTGTTTTTCTGAATAATTGCGCATATATAGATTGCTTACTAAAATTACAAATTGAATTATCATGCACATCTAACGGGATACGAAATGTTGAGTGTGCAGTGCGACCTCCGATAAGTAGCAACGATGCAATACCAGAAGATGCGACGGTGATAACTATATTTCCAAGACTACGCAACATTGTCGCTATTGCATTATACAAAAAATTCTTTCCAGTTCCAGCACCACCGCTCAAGAAAAATGTAGTACCTCTATTTTCAAAAACAGAAGAAGTAATTGCTGAATAAGCTGCACGTAGTGCATCGTTTAGCCAATCAACATCTTTTAGGGCATCCAATTGTTGCGCTGTATTTATGAGTTCCTGATGTTCATGCAACAGTCTATTGCCAACAATTACGTTCCACTCTCTCGTAGGAAATGGCATCGGCGGAAAGTCAGCTAGACACTTGCCAGACTCCTCAAGTAATTCATTGATAAGGAATAAGCCGTAATCTTCAAGTTGACATTGAGTTGGAGTAGAAATGGCAAATAAAGCAGGAATTTTATGTTGAAGATCGTCACAAATATGCATGGAGAATTGATTCCATAATGCAAGTGGGTCGATTGGTGAACATTCGATAAGAATAATACAAAACAGTCTTCTTAATTGATATCCCGTTTTCATAATTGAAGCCTCGTAAAGACATTGTTTCCATTCTGAATCATCTTCAAGCAGACCTCTTGCAACGCACGTTGCTTTGAATGTAGAGTACTCTATATTATTGAATGTGCGTAAATTTTTCCATGATGTTGGTCCTTTAACAACTGTTAGCAACAACCGCAGATAGAATCGCTCACCAGAGTTGGGAGATGCAAAATACATTCTGCCAATTGCATATCCCGATTTTCTTGGAGTCCATACCTTTGTGGATAAATTCCACACAAACTTTTGAGGGAACTCCTGGTAAGTAAGTTCACGTGCTGGTTCATGTAATGCACAACATGTAAAAAATTCAGTCAAAGTTGTCTTCTCATTTTCAGCTCTAGACCTTATTGTAGCAGAATCTTCATCTGGATCAAAAATAACACGGTGTTGCCCTGGTAAATGAAGGACCAATCTTTGTACCGACGGAATCTCCTGATGTAAAGGATGCTCAAATATCCGCCAAGCCGCCTCTGGTGGTCCAATATATCTTGCATCAAGGTATTGTTGGATCTCATCTACTGCGCCCAGCACCATGGTGGTTCGATCATGCCCTTTATAAATGTACTTATGAATGTACTTGACACATCTTATTCCGGCACAAACTTCGACATTAATATGGCAGTTAAAGCGTAGAGAGAGATACTTATTATGTGGAACAACATCTCTATTATCAACCTGCTGTCCCCTTACAATATAGATATGGCCATCATTACGACGACGATATATAGGATAGCCGTCGCGATCCATGGTTGTTGAATCTGCATAAGTTCTCGGGTACTTCTTAGTACATTTGCCATTGTCCATACATGAAGCATTTGGATTTCGAGCACCACATGGTCCGTGCACCATACATTTCATCACGGTATCGAATAATTCCTGATCTTGAGTTGGATCAGGAAATTCAGCACAAACAATCTTATCAACTTGTTCACATGTATGGATCTTATCTGGACCAGAAAGAAAGAAAAGAGCATGCATATGTGGAAGCCCACGTTTCTGAAATTCAATTGTGAAGACATGTGCTACTTTCCTGCCAAATACATTTTTGACATCAATCTCCTTCATCAAAGCCTTTCGTTTTAACTCAAAAACACGTGCAACTAAATCAGGTCGATCGAAAGCCCTTTGATTGGGTAGTAGAGCTGAAATTATTTCAGGCCACTTTGGATTTGCAGTCATGGTAAGAAATATATCGGGGTGCTGGTTATACCGTGTGATAGCCATCGAGTCTTGAAATATTTCAAACATGTGACGTGTACTACCAGTAAAAGATGATGGAAGTATCATGCGTTGGCCAATTTGGTCACCACTTCCATATGCATCAATATCTGTAAGGCCCTGATATAGTTCTGAATGGAGTTTTTGTTGATTAAGTTTGATGAACGTCAAACGATTCTGCTCAGTTGCTGCCCAAGCATCAACTATAAACTCTTGGAACAATTTTCCGGCTCTCAGAATTGAAGAATACTCCGTAGGTCTTTCAAACAGACGGTAGCTATAATACTCACACAATGTAAGGCGTCTATGTGAGACTTGATTTTGCACCGGATCCCATTGTTTCAAATCAGGTTCCCATCCAAGTTGACCATGCGGGAATAACAATACATAATGCAATGGCAAGTATGCAGGATGAGCCTCATTGATTTGCATTAGTTGATTATTACCGTGTAGATGTAAAACAATATCTCGCATCTTAGAAGGTCGATGGCCATCTCCAGGTAAAATAATCGCAATTTCATCTACGGTTGGCAGGTTATATCGTCGTCGATCTTTATTTGAATTATAATGCAGATACACGGGGAGATCATGACCATATGAATACTCTTGTTTTAAAACAGTATAAGCTTGACGATACAGATGGATGGATGGATTTATGACTGATAAACAATCTTGAATAATTTTTAATACATCTCTTCTCAAGTGAGGGTTTCTATTACTTCGTAACTCTGCAGCAGCAGTTGGATCATATATGTAAAGTTGACAATAACTTGCTGTTTGATCATGTTGTGGCAAAAGTGAGCCTGTTCGATGACGTAATTCTCCATGAATTGTAAATGTTGTCGGACCTCTGCCAGTAATCAATCTTCGATCCAATGAAGCGCCAAGGCTGGTAAATGCATTAGCCGCATTATACTCCCGAGTATATTGTCGAAATGATTTTGATTGGTCACTGTCACCGTCATATAAATCTCTAAGTGGTGGCGGGGGTTCAATAAGTTTATCTAATTTTACTTTTCCTTGTAAACAGCAGGTTCCAAAACGATGTGTTGTCAAAGTTGAAGTCGACAATTGTTCCGCCAACCAATGTAAGGCTGATCAATGAGGACATTGAATGTTCATAGATCCAAGATAATGTCGACCAAAATCCAACTACGTTGGCGGACCAACTCTATGAAGAGTTGGCCTGCATAGTAATAGCGAGGCCGAGCCCTCATCTTCGTGTTGAACTTGAGATGTTTCTTGATCTCGTTCTATCCGTCTACGTTGAGTTGAAGACCTATCCAAATTTAAGTTATAACTATATTTTATA
>JAULAV010006567.1:0-32448 GCA_030789695.1 Scilla litardierei | reverse complement strand
TCAAATATCGGAGCAATTGGCATTGCTCAACCGGAACACTCAAAGATTGCCGGCGCAACCGGAGCAAAACCCACGGGGCAACACGGGCCACATCAACGCCGTAGTTGCCGTCACTACTAGAGGCGGGAAGGACACCACCCCCGCCATGATTCCTATTGAGGAGGCCGTGGAGGAAAGTTTGGAGCCGGTTGAGCCGATAGTCGAGATTGAAAAGGAGAAGGAGCCACAAGACAAGGAGAAATCTAGGGCGGAGCTATTAATTGAGGAGAGGCGCTTCATGCCACCGGTCCCATTCCCCCAAAGACTAGCGAAAGCGAAAATGGAGAAAAGGCTAGCGAAATTCCTCGAGTATCTAAGAGGAGTTAGCCTAAATATTCCCTTCCTTGACGCCATCATCGAGATCCCCACATATGCCAAATTCTTGAAGGACTTGATTTCGGGGAGAAAGAGGAAGGAGAAGATCATGCTAGCCGAGGAGGGCTCTTGGTTCACCAAGAGAGAAAAGGAGCCGGCAAAATTTAAAGATCCGGGGAGTTTTCGGATTCCTTGCACTTTGGGCGGCGTGCCTCTTCAAAAGGCGTTGGTCGATCTTGGGGCTAGTGTGAGTCTCATGCCCCTCTACATGTTCTTAAAGCTTAACACCGGGACAAAGTTGAAACCCACCGACATGCGCATTCAATTAGCCGATGGACGGATAACAAGGCCGGTGGAGATTGCCGAAGACATCCCACTTCAAGTCCCGGGTGGAATATGCTTGCCATGTGACTTCGTCATCATGGACATTAAGGAGGAGGGAGACACCTCATTGATACTTGGGCGCCCATTCCTCGCCACCGCCGGAGTCATTGTCGACGTGCGCGAAGGTACCTTAACCTTGAACGTCGGAAACATTGAGGTGGAGCTCCACATTCCTAAGGCTATGAAGCATATGCCTTATCACGAGGAACTCGATTACATGGACCTCCTTGATGAGGTGATAGAGGAGGCGATTCCTCACTCAATTGGTGCCCTTTTTGATGAAGAATTTGATGAAGGCCCGGATTTAGGCCAAGATGAAAAGATTGAAGACGATTCCCCCGACTTCTCCGCTGATGAAGATGAAGGCGACGCTGATGTCGCAAGGATTCGAGAGCTCTGCAAGCTCTCGAAATCAAAATCTCCAAAGAAAGCTCCGCCAGTACGGAAATCGGCATCGCCGGTTAAGCTGTTGACCGGGGCAAATGCTAGCTTGGGGGAGCCTCCCCCCAACACCATTCGGGACAAGAGACCTCCGAGGGAGACCGCTACGCCGCTACGTTCGAATCCAAGCGCGCTCCCCGGAAAGTTTGACGGGTGCATCTCATACGCACCAAACATCCCGCATTGATTGAAAACTATAGGGGGTCGAGCTCACGACCTAAAACGAGCGCTTGTCGGGAGGCAACCCGACGGGTTTTTTTTGACTTATTTTTACTTTTTCTTTATTTTTGTTTTAGAAATTTTTAGTGTTTTGAGTCACCCGACCAAAATTTTGTGATAACGGGTCCTATTTTTCTTGACAGGAGAGAAGATAGGTAGATCATCATGAGGAGGATGAACGAGACGATGAGGAGCGCCCCAAGAAGGCGTTCGACGCTTAGGAGGAGCATGAAATCGACTGGAGAAGGAAAGACGGAGTTTAGAGCCCAAACGAAGACAAACAGCAGAATACAAGGCTCACTCGGCCGAGTATACTAGTCACTCGGCCGAGTCCAGAAGTTCGTCCGGCCGAGCCGCTCACGAACGAGGGAAGTCTGCTGTACCCAACTCTCTGTTTATTTTCTTGATTTCGATATAACTGCTACTCGGCCGAGTACATATATTCACTCGGCCGAGTAAAACGGATACCCTCCTAGGGCGAGTCTTGCCGAGTAGCTTGAGTCACTCGGCCGAATGGACTTACTCCACTCGGCCGAGCATGGCAAAGCCACTCGGCCGTAGCGATATCGGGGAGAAATTTTTATTTGCCTCGCTCGGCCGAGTGAGTAAAGTCACTCGGCCGAGTCGTAACTTTTTAATATAAAGCCAAGGGGGGGCGCAGTTTTCGAAAACGAAAAAAAAAAAGCTCCCTTCGCCCGCGCCCCCTCAACTTCCCCTCGCCCGATCTCGCCTCGCCCAACGGCCACTCGCCCGCGCGCGCCGCCGCTCGGCCTGCCGTCGCCGGCCGACCATCGCCGGACCCCGCCCGAGTCGCCGCCGGCAGCCCCGCCTCCGATCACCTCCGGTTCGCTTATTTTCACCGTTTTCTCCTCTCCTCGTGTATTTTTTGAGGATCCATGTGCTAAACGCCCCCTAACCCAAATCAATTCCCATATCTATCTGTTATACCCCTATTGCTCCATACATTTTGATTATTACTCGCTGATATCGCTTTTCCATGCGCAGGTTGCTTTTTGGAGCTTAGGGGAACTCAGGGGAGCTTCTACGGGCTGTTTTGGACTTCGTGGAGGCGCGGACTTCGCACGCTTCCACTGCTTAGCACTCGCGGCGTGTTTGGGTAAACTCTTTCCACTCCTTGTGCACACGCCGCACTTTTCACTTTTCGGCGCGCGCTCGGGGCAGATATGCCGCCCCGGACACGGCCGCGGTCGAAGAGAGCTTCCGCCAAGCGGAAGCGGTCGGATGATGCCGGCCCCTCCCACGAGTTGGAGGACTCTCCTCCACCGTCCCCCACACACACCGCACACCCAGCACAGCCTGCAGGCCCCGCACACCCCGCACAGCCTGCAGTGCACCCACAGCCCGCACAGCCTCTCCCTGCCGATCCACAGCCACCACCACCGGCTCCACTGGTCGGGCCGCTCGGGATTACGTTCCGAGACGACGCACACCGCGCCGTCTTCGAGCGTATCTCCTAGCGCTCGATTGTACCCTCCAGGTTTGCACACCTCGCTGACCTTGGACGCCTGGGGGTACTTGAGGGGATACTCACGTTGTACGACAACGTGGGGTGGCGCGACTTCCTTCAAGTGTCGGCGGATACTTTTACCCGCCCGACACTTGAGGTTTTGAGTTCGATCGCCCGGACCGATGAGGGATGCTCATTCCGGTTCATGGATCGAGAGTGCCAGGTCACTCTCGATATGATGAGAGCATTTTTCTCATGGCCCGCCGTCCCCGGAGCCGATCGCGGTTACGGCCCTACCCACATCCCCCCACCTTCTTTCGACGCCGGCGCCTTCTGGGCCCGGATCACAGGCCACCACGCTGCCTTTGACCCTAGTAGGGCCAAGGCCTCGGCCATAGTCCACCCCTGCCTACGCATTGCCCAGCGCCTCATGGCGACTACCTTTTTGGCCAGATATGAGCCGGGCACGATGTCTACGCCAGAGCTTTACATGCTCTACGCGATGACACGTCCCAGAGCTCTGTCTAGGGATGGACTCGAGCTTGTCCCCGCCGTCGTGATCGACATTGCGGCTTGGTTTCTAGACCGTATCATTGTGTCGGTGGGCGCTCGCTCACCGATATGCTGCGGCGGTCTGATCACCTTGCTTACCATGATGACCGGCGAGGACCTACCCGACGACCTGCGACGCGTTCCGGGCCCCACTTCCTTGTCGATAGACGTTATGGCCCGGATGAAGATGCTGCGTCCGCATGGTGAGCGTCACTGGGTCTGGTTGCACGGCCCCTATGGGGCCGATTACATGATTCTCCCGAGCCCTGCTCGGACTCTGATTGCACCAGCCCACGTTGACTGGATTCCGGCGATGGATGTCCTCATCCCCGCCGCCTACGTGCTCGAGGCCGAGGAGGCCGAGCAGGCCCACGCTGCCCACGCTGCCCACGCTGCTCCCGCAGACCCTGTTGTGCGCCCTGCCGAGCCTGCTGTCGCCCCTGTGGCCCCTCAGCCCACACCTGACATTTCCACTGCTCTTGACACTTCTGTCCCCACCTCTGCCTGTGTCGAGAGTACTTTTGCTGAGCCCACTTCCACCACTGTCACCACTTCCGAGGCTGTCCCCACCACTCCCGCTGCCACCTCCGGCCCTCTGTCCGTGGAGCCCCTTTGCTCCGCTCTCCCCCCAGCGCCCGCAGACCTTTGTTGAGAGTGGAGAGCCCTCGTTCACCGCGGTCGTGGAGACCATGGTTAGCATGATCTCCGCTGGGGTTACACCTTTTGGACCGCACACTTCTGCCCCAGCGGGAGATTCCTCTGTCTCCACTGCCGCCGTTTTCTCCGAGAGTGTCGTGGCGTCTGTCCACACTTCTGTGCCACAGACCTCTTTGGCCACCTCGTTGCCTTTTTTGCACGCTTCCTTTGCTGCCGCCGCCTCCACTTCTCGCCAGCCGGTGTTCCGGCCTCACACCGAGGCCAGGCCCACTTTTCCAGGCGCGGCACCTTTTGTCCCATTCCCTGCTGAGCCCGTTACATACTCCACACGCGTACGCCAGCCTCGCCCTGCGCAGCCTAGACCGGTGCGTCCCTCTGCACCACCCCCGCCCGACACTACACTGCAGAGCATACGTGCTCTTAAGTTGGCGGTGAGCGGTCTTAGAGGAGACCTTAGGACCCTGTCCTCCACCGTCTCTGCGATGGCTGGACGCTTCGACCTGATACCCCAGATCCACTACTGCCTTACACAGGTGCTGGAGCGTCTCCCTCGCGTACCCCAGCCCACCCAGCAGGTCCCCACACACACTTCCACACACACTAGACCTGCTCCCGCTTCCACCCCAGCTCAGCAGCCCACCCCACCACCACCACCACCTCCGCCTCAGGACGGAGACGGCGCGGCACCGCCTTCTTAGGCACTCTTGATGCCTTTATCCATTCCTGTCGTTGTGCTGCCCGTCTCTGCTGGGTCCTGATGCACTTTTGCCCACCCCCCCTCCCCTCACTTTTTTGTGATTCTCATTTGCCGTCTCTTTATATATCTTTTCTGGGAGAGAGGGAGAGCTTTTGGTGACCCATTTATACTCGTATCACTCATATCTGTGCATGCATCATATCCGCATCATATTTTCGTTTCTTAATTTTTCGTTTTATTATCTTTTTTCTTTCCATCATGCATGCATCCTCACTTGCCCCTCTCATTACCTGTCTCTCTGTGTGCCACACCTTGCACATTGAGGACACTGTGCACTTTAGCTTGGGGGAGTGAGTTCTCACGTTCTTTTTTCGATTTGCCACCTTTATTTTCATTTTTTTTCCACACCGTTTTTCACTTTTGCACTTATTTTTCATTTATCTTGCCATGCATCACGTTTTTCCTATTTTCCTGTGTGCCGCATTGCATAGTTCTATTTTTCCTTTTATCTTTACTTCGTTTCTTTTTCATCTCATGCTAGAGATGAATTTTCTGTGATGATGTCTACGTGGAGTTAGCTTATTCTATATGCATGCTATATTTGTCGTGTCTTAGATCTCATTTCTGATATCATATGCTATGACTTGCTTTACATTTAGAAATAGTAACCCACACTTTTTCCTCATGAAAATGGATGAAATTTTATTATTAGCTGAGCCTGAATATTCATATGTATGCTATCACAGAAAACACACCAAGATTCACGCATTGAATGCCTATATCTGGAGTACTGACTTCTTTTCCTTTATCACTTCTATATGCATGAATCGTACACTTCACTTCCGGACGATTGAATGATGATTAGCTAAGATATATCTGGATTAGTTAGCTTTTTTGTGATCGAAACTGAGTAGATTAGATTACCCTGCTGAAGTTGTCGTGCATGTCTTATAGAGTGAGCCGAGAGTTACATTTATTTCTTTCTCCACAAATCTTGAACATCACTTCTCTACTTTTAAAATCATTGGTGAATCTCCCCTTAGTGATTCTATTTTGTGGCATTTCCCCCGCTATTAATTCCTAGCTCCAAATCTCTTGTTTCAAAAAAAAAAAAGAAGAAAAAAAAATAGAGAGAAGAGAAGAATAAAAGAGAGAAAAACATTCTTGTATATCATTACCTCTCTCTGAGTTGGGATCATTGTATATATGTTGCTTATTTTTTTTTTTAAAAAAAAAGGAGAAAAGAAAAGAGGAAAAATCCTCAATAAAAGATCCCATCTCGCTTACTTTCTTTCTTCTTTCCCTTCTTTACCTTTGGAGCTATATAAAAATGGGGATGTAAATATTTTTGTGCCACCACGCTTATAGATAAGCTTGGGGGAGGAGATCCATTGATGTGTGAGAGAGCAACTACTTGACATTGCACGACAACCTAGGCTAAATAATATTCTATACTCGGTGAGATTGTTTCTAGCTTTACGAAACCCAGAAATCTAAGCCTAGCATTCATTTCATGAAATCCATACTTTTCTATTCTCTCTATTCTATGATGTGATACTCTTATACTCCAGATAGAAAGCGTTCAATTGAAAAGTGTGTGATCTGAGATTTGTATACCGCTTTAGATGATCCAGGCGATGTTAATTTTAAAATCATTCCGTTTTTCATGATTATACCGTTGTTCATGGGTTTTCTATTTTCTACTTGCACTATTCTACTATGATATCAAAATGAGATTCTTTGACATGTATTTCTCACTCGGTGCATGCTATAAGAGTAGGTGAAACCCACGTCCTGAGAAAATGATCTAGCATCCTAGCTTTCTTTCTTTCTTTCTTTATTTTCGTTTGGTTTTCATTCTTCTTCGTTTTTCATTTTTTTTTCGTTTTTCGCCGTTTTCGTTTTCCGAATCCACCGGGTTCGCTTTTTACTTATCTTCCTCGAGGACGAGTAAGAGGCAAGCTTGGGGGATTTTGATCACTCCTTATTTTACACCTTTTTTCCGCATGTTTGCATGCCATTTAGATCGCCCAAATCATGTTTTTCACGATATATCGACGATATTGCGATGCTTTTCACGCTTTGTTGTTTTTGTCGCATTTCAGGCGATTTGGCGCGATTTGGAGTGATCATGAGATGCGCTCACGATAGACGGCCACCGACGACCTCCCCGAGGGGTATTTTGCTATTGGAGAGGAGCGGAAGAAGAATGGACATCGCCGGAGCGACGAGGAGGCCAAAACGACCAGTTTGGGCATTTTTTGTGTCCCACTCGGCCGAGTGGAGGAGCCACTCGGCCGACCAGCGAGACACTGCTCGGCCGACCCGTTCAGACACGATTTCCATGTGTACTCGGCCGAGCGACGGAGACCACATCGGCCGAGTGACGATACCACGTCCGCCCGAGTGGCGCCCAGACGAAGGCCCTCAAAAATATCGAAGTTACTGTTTTTCGGCCATCTGAGCTTCAGAAGACCCACTCGGCCGAGTGGCAAATCCCGTCCGCCCGAGTGAAGTGAAGCCATCGGCCGAGTGACGACAACTCACTCGGCCGAGCCGCCCCCGAACTGAAGACCCCTGAAGCCCCCGACTTACTGGAAAATTGACAGGGTTTTCACTCGGCCGAGCGACTTTTGTCACTCGGCCGAGTGCGATGCGCAGCCTGTAGCGAAATTTGCGGAAAACAGGCTGTGCAGGGGCATTTTGGTCAGGATTTTTAGACGATTTTTGGCGCTATTTAAGCTCTGTTTTTACCCTAGTTTAGGGAGCCACCTCTCAGATTTTTTGCAGCTTTTTGAGTCTACTTTTTAGTTTTATTAATTGTGATTGGAGAAGAGAAAAACTTGGATTTTTGTTGGGTTGATTGAAGATCTACATTGGTTTGCACTTTTCTTCCCCAAAAACTCTATTTTTATTGTTTATATCGTTGTTGTGATGAATTCCATTGTCTATTTCATTGCTAATTATTGTGCTATTGCTATGTTTAGTGAGTAGTCTCCACGTCTTGGGGCGTGGGGATGAACCCTACAAGCCCAATTTCGTATTTGTGTTGAATTGGTAGAAATTGAGCTAGGACTGTTATTAGGGATTAGATTGGGATCGAATTACTACGGATAGCTAGGTATTCACATCAATTGGGATTTGCAAGAGATTGGATCCCAATTCGATGGGAAGCCCTAGAAATCCGAATTGGGTTGAGGTCGGATTTTCGAAGTATCGGTTTGCAAGAGATTGGACCGATGCTAGGATCTCCGGTTGCAATTCCGTGCCAATACCTGTTTGCAAGAGATTGGACGGGTAGGAACTATCCTAATCTAGATTGTGGACCGAGTTTGCAAGAGATTGGGCTCGGTGCGCAATTGGACGATGATGTTGACCCTAATGCTAGCTTCCCTAGGCTAGGGTTTGCAAGAGATTGGACCCAAACCTAGGGAAGCTATAGACCGGCAACAGCGCGAGAGCGTGAGCTTGGTTCCACATTTAGTTGCAACTAGTTCATCCAAATTCTCATCCTAGCGATTTCGATACCGGCGAACCACAATTGTGAAATACGGTGAGTAGTGGGGATTCCCCATTCCCTAGGCGTTCTCTATTTGATTTGATATTTCGCACTTTTGTCTGACGATTGTGACAGGATCGGCCAAGGCAATTATCCCTCTAAATAGCCAGGTTGATTAGGAGCAAGCACGGTCATTCGTCCTCCCTGTGTTCGATACCCGCTCGCCGCTACACCGTGCGCTTGCGGTAAAACTACAACCGTCGCCTCGGGACGTGTACGCCGGGGCGCGATCAGCTATCGGTTGAGCGCCTGGAATCAGATCAATAGTAAACTCCAGGGACCTATCTGGGGGTAATCCAAAGATGTCATCTGGAAAGATGTCAGGAAATTCTTCAACAACCCTTGGTAACACGGGCTCTGCTTCTATGTCCAAATACTCCACGACCGTAGCTCAAAACTTCAAGGGCTCAAGCTCGCTACTACCATCCCAAAACTCAAACTCTGGATGGTCAGGGATCCGAAAAACTACCCTCCTTAGTCTACAGTCTATGTTAGCATAGAACATCCCCAACCAATCCATTCCAAACACTACCTCATAGTCGGGTAACTCAATCACCAAAAAGTCTGCATACAACTCTCGTCCCCCGATCTCAACAAGACAGTTCTGTATCCCAGAGGCACTACAAATAACCCCATTTCCGGTGTGAACATTCCAACTAGCAGCAAAGGTGTCAACTACTATGGAGTGTTGCGTCACAAACTTCTTCGACAGAAAACAATGCGACGCTCCAGTGTCAAATAAGGACATAGCAGGGTAGGAGGCTACTCTAACAATACCTAAGTATCACAACAATAAAACTCAGCCAACTAGCTAAATAGAATAACTGAGGCTCAATCTAATAGACTGCATAGGGGCAAGATTCATACCGGTGATCACTCGACTAGCACCCTCCGAAGTCTCTACTGGGGTCATGGTGTACTGCTGCCGCCTCGGTGGAGGAACTGCCCCCTGGTTCCCTCGTCGCTGCTGAGGAGGTGGAGGGGGTCCTCTCGGTGCAGACGGTCTCGATCCTGACGGTGCCGGAAGGGCAAGCCGCTGTGGCGGTGGTGGAAGAGGTCTCTGCTGTGTAGGCCGGACAGCTGCTGACGCCGGCAGCATCGGGGCATGACCCGATTGTGGGCAAAATCTGCTGATGTGTCCCGGCTCTCCACATGTATAACACCTGGCATTCGTAACTCGGCAGTCTCTCTGCACATGCCCTGGCTTCCCGCATCTGTAGCATGAAGGTCCCTTCTGTGCCGGAGGTGGAGCCCCCGGTCGCTTGAATGTCACCCGCTGAACTGGGCCAGGTGCAGTCCTCTGCTGAGCAGCTGGTCTCCCACCACTGGCTGGTGGCCTCCCCACACTCCGTAGGTGGGTCTCATGCTGTCTGGCAGCCCGCAGTACGGCCTCCTGAGTCAATAACTCCTGAGTAGACATGGCCGCCCGAAACTCTACGTCTAGTCCCTTACGAAATCACCTGGCTCTGATGGCATCTGTCGCTACAAGCTCTGGCGCGTACTTGCTCAGCAACGAGAACTCTGCATCATACTCATCCATTGTCCTCCCA
This sequence comes from Scilla litardierei, assembly GCA_030789695.1. NCBI lineage: Eukaryota > Viridiplantae > Streptophyta > Magnoliopsida > Asparagales > Asparagaceae > Scilla > Scilla litardierei. Next base: position 22,567 of record JAULAV010006567.1, on the reverse strand, counting down.
TCCTGAGTCAAATGCTCAAATCTCTGCCTCAACTCGTCCTTCGCTGCCTCTGGAAGGAACTTGGCCTCAAACAACTCCCGAAAGGTCTCCCAAGCAATGTTCCCCTTCAGTCGCCTCTCCTGAGCCTCCCACCAGTCTCTAGCTTGATGGGTCAACTGGCACCTCACCAACTCTACCCAACCGTCTCGGGGATACCGACACATCGTCAGATCATCCTCAGTGTGCCGCAGCCACTCATCTACCTCGAGGCTACTCTCCCTGCCCGAGAAGTATCGCGGACGCAGTGTCCTGAACTCCTTGTAGCTCGGCGGCTTCGGCGCCACTGCCCTCTCCTCCATCTGACCCATGTGCTCTAAAATGCCCATCAGGACCTTAGCCATCAAGGCTGACTCTGAGGTCATGTCACCCGAAGACTGCACATCACCGACTGGGCCAATCCCATCATCAGATGTTCCGGTCCCGCCGGAACTCCCATTCCCACCTTCCATCTGCAGACGAGAAATAGAACAAATGCATTAGTGTCGTGTACTGAAATTTTGGAGCCTTACATGTGTTCCCTTTACGCGTATCGCAGTGGGCGCGGACCTGCGTGGGCCACCACAAAACCTGTCACGCCCCGCTGCCCAAAATAGGGAGGGTCGGCGTGACAAGCCGCGGTATTAGAGTACCAAGCGCTAAAGTACACACCAAAGTCACGCAGGCCACTGCAAACGCTGAGGAAACACAGGCAGTAAAGTACAGACTGAACGATTAACAGAACAGTACAGCTCCAACACAGAAAGATAGTACAAGACACTACAACACAGGCAGAAGGTAAAATACGACGAACAGAACATCCAAGAGTCACAGAGCACCGCTACTACATGGCCAGTACCGCACAAGTCCACTGTACAACCCCAACAGCAAAAGCTCCCACAAAAGTACAACTCAACCCTACGGGGTACAAAGGGAACATGGGTACAACACTGCGTTCATCACACACACACAACCCAAGACTACACCACGCGACCCACACTGACCATACACTACGGACCCTGCTGAGACGAGCTGCCCTCCGGGGTCTCCACTCCCGGGCCCGCCGCCAGAGAACCAGTGCCTGGACCTGTAGGGGGGAGGACACGTCACAGCGTGCCCAGTAGGAACTCCACAACTCTACTACTTTAATCATAGTGCACAACAAGGAATCACAACAAAGGAAAAGGCATCACATTCCAGAGTTACTGTTTTTTCTTTATAGGTTAGTTTTCATGCATGAATTCGAAACCTCAGTAACGGGTTAGACATCGGGGACTGGACCTCACCCGGTAAAGTGGGTGGAATGCTACGACTTCCCGAGACAAGCTCTTACGAAAGAAGCCGTTCACCAACACAACCAACCTCAACCACAACCGCACCAACTCCCCGACGCTGAGGGCTCGTCGGGAGTGGCCCACAACTCAGCAGTCCATCCCCCGCATGCTCACTCGTTACCTTGGTTTCCCCAACCCCTCCTAGGGCACTCACCCACTTCGAGTGGAACAAGAACACCCTAGGTTGTCTTTTAACTAATCATTAAACCTAGAGTATGAAGCATGTAAAATGAGATCCAATGCATTCTTTTCATCGGAATGTTCACAACAACTTGCGAGCTTCATAAGCCATGAACATAAACATCCATTTCCAAACTTGCAACATAAAGTAGCATACCCATAGACAGCACTTAATCACTGATGAATCCACATTAGCGATATGTTCCGAAGTAAACCAAAACAATAATCTAGTCATTAGCAAACAATGCAATTTTGCTGAAATTTCATCAACAGTCACAACATCAATGATTAACAGCCATTTACAGTGAGAATTTAACAAAACTTACTGAATGAAAGTTGTAGATATGGCAGTTTTGAGTTCACATATAAAATATCATACAAAACTATGGAGTATATGATTTATGGTGAATTATTTGGTAAAGTGTGTCAAAACTGTTCTGCAGACAGATTTCTGTGTCTGTGTTCAAAGCCAATTTTGGGCATATTATAGCCAGAATTTCGACATAAGAGTCGCGATGGACTTTGAGAACAACCTGTTATCTTTCTAACAAGACCAAAATCAACAAATTCCAAGATGTGTGCAGGTAGTGGTGCTTGGTTTACTGAAATGTGTACAGCTTGACAGAATTCCTGGCATGTTGCACAATTCGAATTGTTACCCCAACTTCCAGTTCGAATTAGAAAGAGTGATGAACATGAAAGTTACTCATAACTACGAGATACATATCATATAAAATTTTCAGAGCATTCCTAATAGCCAATTAATCCCAGCACGTAGTTAAAGTTTCAAAAAATTGTCAAGCATGCAACAAGAATCCTAGCTCTACAACACTCTCCCCAAATTTCAGAGAAAACTCATACGTATAAGATACTTTCTAGCATCTATAATTAGGGAAGGAGAGTGAAGAGTTTCTACCTCTTTTGGGGCTTCAAGAGTTGCCTAGAGCTTGTAAGAACCCTCCTCCAATCTTGGTTTTCCTCCTCCTCCTCTTCCTCTTCTCCTTTCTCTCTCTCTTCTTCTTCCCCTCTTCTTTATTCTCTCCCCCTTTTTTTTCTTTCTCCTTAGGCAATTTCGGCCATGAGGCTGAAAAATGGGGAGAGGGGGGAGTTGGAAGGGGTTTAAAGAGTATGGAGGGAGGGGGTATGGTGTGGGGTTAGGTGGAGAGGGGGGGAGGGGAGTATGGTGTACTTTGCCATACTCCCTTTTCATTTTCTTTCTTCTTTTCTCTTTTTTTTCCTCTCTCTCCTTTTCAAATTAGCCCTCCTAAATGCTTGTTTTTATTACAAGTTTTCCATTGCAAAAATCCCACTTCCCTTTTTGCACAATAACCCCTCAACTTAAAGAAATTTGCCTTAAGCCCAAACTTTGCAATGATACCCTCATTTGGGTATAGATGAAAAATTGAGGGGCAATTTGAAAATCTCTCCATTCCCCGGGATTGGTGTGCACATGTACGAGAAACTTGGATGAATTTAACGATTACTTAGTATTTGTACACTAGGGTTGTTACACCCTACCCTCCTTAGAAAAATTTCCGTCCTCGAAAATTTAGCAAAAACAGGAGAGCAGTCATTTATATACAATACCCAACAACTGCAGAAAATATAGGATACAACAGTCATTGCTCAAACAGGTACGGGTATTTCTCTTGCATCTCATCTACTCGCTCCCAAGTTGACTCTCCCGGAGACTCTTGCTGCCACATGACCCGAACCAAGTCAATGGTCTTCTTCTTCAACGTCTTCTGCCTCTGGTCCAAAATAGCCACTGGTTGCTGCTCATATGTGAGATCCGACCGTACTTCTATCTCGGAGAAATCTACAACATGTTTGGGATCTCCCACATATCTTCTGAGTTGAGACACATGGAAGACATTATGCACACCTTCGAGGGCCGGTGGCAATGCTAGTCGATACGCAACTTCACCGACCTTAGCGGAAATCTCGAACGGACCAATGTATCTAGGACTCAGCTTCCCACGTTTGCCAAATCGGATGGTCCCACGAATCAGTGAAATCCTTAGGAACACATAATCCCCTGGCTGAAATTCCAAGGGTCTCCGCTTTGTATCAGTTCAGTGCTTATAACGGTCCTGTGCGATGCGCAGATTCTCTCTGACTGTCCGCACCACATCTGTTGTTACCGCCACCAAGTCTGGTCCTAAAAACTCCCTGTCTCCAATGTCATCCCAACTTAAAGGAGACCTACAATGCCTTCCATACAGAGCTGTGAAGGGAGCCATGCCAATACTTGCTTGATAACTGTTATTGTATGCGAACTCGACTAGATGCAGATGGTCCTCCCATGAACCCTTGAAATCAAGCATACACGCTCGCAGCATATCTTCAAGAATCTGAATGGTTCTTTCCGACTGTCCATCAGTCTGAGGATGATATGAAGTGCTGAAATTCAAACGCGTCCCCAGACTAGCCTGCAAACTCTTCCAGAAATGTGAGGTGAATCTGCTATCCCTATCGGATACTATACTCACTGGGACTCCATGCAGTCTCACGATCTCCTCCATGTATCTCTTAGCCAGATTCTCTGTTGACTGTCCAACTCGGAACAGAATAAAATGTGCTGACTTGGTCAATCGATCTATGATGACCCAAATCGCATCATCGCCCCTAGGCGTCCGAGGTAAACTAGTCACAAAGTCCATGGTCACATGCTCCCACTTCCATTCTGGAATAGGGAGAGGCTGTAACAATCCTGCAGTTCTCTGGTGCTCAGCCTTCACCTGCTGGCAAACCAAGCAGGATGCCACACTCTTGGCTACACTCTTCTTCATTCCTGACCACCAATAATACTGCTTCAAATCTCGATACATTTTGGTTCCTCCAGGATGGATAGAATATGGGGAACTATGTGCCTCCTTCAATAGTTCTTCCCGAATCTCGCCACTTGGCACACAAACCCGGTTCCCAAATCTCAACGACCCATCTTCGTGAATGCGAAAATCGGTACGAAGTTCAGCTTCCACTTGCTCTCGGATCCTCTTCAACTTGGCATCCCCTGATTGAGCTGCCTTAATCTTGTTCACCAAATCAGACTGGATCTGCAGCCCCATCATAACAGTTTTCTCTCCTGGGAGTACAACTTCTATTCTCATCTGTCGGATTGCCCACCGAAGTTGTGGTTGAGAGGTTAGCTTCATTACGACGGGTAATCTACTAAGAGCATCTGGCACCACATTTACCTTCCCAGGATGGTATAGCAGATCAACGTCATACTCAGCCATTAATTCCAACCATCGTCGTTGTCTCATATTAAGCTCCTTCTGAGTGAACACATACTTTAGACTCTTATGGTCAGTGTATATCTTCACGTGTTCACCTAGCAAGAAATGTCCCAGGTCATGAGTGGGATAGTTCAGTTCATGCTCCTTCAACAATCTGGAAGCATATGCCACCACTCGCCCGTGTTGATGAAGGACACAGCCTAGTCCTCTGCCAAACACGTCACAGAAAACTTCAAATCCACCCGAACGGTCAGGGATAGTTAAGATAGGAGCAGTGGTCAACCGATGCTTCAGCTCTTCGAACGCTCGCTGGCATTCTTCCGACCAGACATACGCAACATCCTTCTTCGTCAAATGAGTCAAGGGCGAGGCAATCTTCGAGAAATCCTTAATGAACTTCCGATAGTACCCAGCCAACCCCAAAAAGCTTCGAATATCTGTGACTGTCCGAGGTATAGGCCAACCTTCTACTGCGGCAACCTTCTCAGGATCAACAGACACTCCGTCTCCAGAGACTATGTGTCCAAGAAACGCAACATTGGTCAACCAAAATTAGCACTTGCTGAACTTAGCATACAATCGGTGCTGCCTGAGGGTATTCAACACTACCCGCAGATGCTCAGCATGTTCATCCTCATTCTTCGAGTAAACCAGGATGTCATCGATAAATACCACCACAAACTTATCTAAATACTCGAAGAAGATCTGATTCATCAGCCTCATGAAAGTAGCTGGGGCATTCGTCACTCCAAAAGGCATCACCAGAAACTCATATTGATCGTATCGAGTACGGAATGCGGTCTTTGGGACATCAGATTCTCTCACCTTCACTTGGTGATACCCACTTCGCAAATCTAGCTTCGAATACACCCGGGATCCACCAAGCTGATCAAAAATATCATCGATCCGGTGAAGAGGGTACTTATCCCTCACCGTCACCTTATTCAATTCCCGATAATCAATGCACATCCTCCGAGATCCATCCTTCTTGTTCACAAGCAACACTGGCTCTCCCCACGGTGACACACTTTGGCGAATCAATCCCCTATCTGATAAATCGGTCAACTGATTGCGGAGCTCAGCTAACTCCGATGGGGCCATACGGTATGGAGCCTTCGCTATTGATCACTCCTTATTTTACACCTTTTTTCCGCATGTTTGCATGCCATTTAGATCGCCCAAATCATGTTTTTCACAATATATCGACGATATTGCGATGCTTTTCATGCTTTGTTGTTTTTGTCGCATTTCAGGCGATTTGGCGCGATTTGGAGTGATCATGAGATGCGCTCACGATAGACGGCCACCGACGACCTCCCCGAGGGGTATTTTGCTATTGGAGAGGAGCGGAAGAAGAATGGACGTCGCCGGAGCGACGAGGAGGCCAAAACGACCAGTTTGGGCATTTTTTGTGTCCCACTCGGCCGAGTGGAGGAGCCACTCGGCCGACCAGCGAGACACTGCTCGGCCGACCCGTTCAGACACGATTTCCATGTGTACTCGGCCGAGCGACGGAGACCACATCGGCCGAGTGACGATACCACGTCCGCCCGAGTGGCGCCCAGACGAAGGCCCTCAAAAAGATCGAAGTTACTGTTTTTCGGCCATCTGAGCTTCAGAAGACCCACTCGGCCGAGTGGCAAATCCCGTCCGCCCGAGTGAAGTGAAGCCATCGGCCGAGTGACGACAACTCACTCGGCCGAGCCGCCCCCGAACTGAAGACCCCTGAAGCCCCCGACTTACTGGAAAATTGACAGGGTTTTCACTCGGCCGAGCGACTTTTGTCACTCGGCCGAGTGCGATGCGCAGCCTGTAGCGAAATTTGCGGAAAACAGGCTGTGCAGGGGCATTTTGGTCAGGATTTTTAGACGATTTTTGGGGCTATTTAAGCTCTGTTTTTACCCTAGTTTAGGGAGCCACCTCTCAGATTTTTTGCAGCTTTTTGAGTCTACTTTTTAGTTTTATTAATTGTGATTGGAGAAGAGAAAAACTTGGATTTTTGTTGGGTTGATATGAGACAAGTTTGTGTTTAAAAATATGATAAATTATTGTCACGATACATAAGTCATTCAACCCTATCGGACCGGGCCGGGCGGCCCGAATTTTTATCGGACCGTGCCCGGGCCTCTCCGAAATGGCCCGAAGCCTTATCGGGCTGGGCCGGCCCAGTCCTTTAAGAAACAGGACCGGGCCGGCACGGCCCGATAAGACCGGGCCGGCCCGAATTGCCACCCCTAGTTTAGGGAGCCACCTCTCAGATTTTTTGCAGCTTTTTGAGTCTACTTTTTAGTTTTATTAATTGTGATTGGAGAAGAGAAAAACTTGGATTTTTGTTGGGTTGATTGAAGATCTACATTGGTTTGCACTTTTCTTCCCCAAAAACTCTATTTTTATTGTTTATATCGTTGTTGTGATGAATTCCATTGTCTATTTCATTGCTAATTATTGTGCTATTGCTATGTTTAGTGAGTAGTCTCCACGTCTTGGGGCGTGGGGATGAACCCTACAAGCCCAATTTCGTATTTGTGTTGAATTGGTAGAAATTGAGCTAGGACTGTTATTAGGGATTAGATTGGGATCGAATTACTACGGATATCTAGGTATTCACATCAATTGGGATTTGCAAGAGATTGGATCCCAATTCGATGGGAAGCCCTAGAAATCCGAATTGGGTTGAGGTCGGATTTTCGAAGTATCGGTTTGCAAGAGATTGGACCGATGCTAGGATCTCCGGTTGCAATTCCGTGCCAATACCCGTTTGCAAGAGATTGGACGGGTAGGAACTATCCTAATCTAGATTGTGGACCGAGTTTGCAAGAGATTGGGCTCGGTGCGCAATTGGACGATGATGTTGACCCTAATGCTAGCTTCCCTAGGCTAGGGTTTGCAAGAGATTGGACCCAAACCTAGGGAAGCTATAGACCGGCAACAGCGCGAGAGCGTGAGCTTGGTTCCACATTTAGTTGCAACTAGTTCATCCAAATTCTCATCCTAGCGATTTCGATACCGGCGAACCACAATTGTGAAATACGGTGAGTAGTGGGGATTCCCCATTCCCTAGGCGTTCTCTATTTGATTTGATATTTCGCACTTTTGTCTGACGATTGTGACAGGATCGGCCAAGGCAATTATCCCTCTAAATAGCCAGGTTGATTAGGAGCAAGCACGGTCATTCGTCCTCCCTGTGTTCGATACCCGCTCGCCGCTACACCGTGCGCTTGCGGTAAAACTACAACCGTCGCCTCGGGACGTGTACGCCGGGGCGCGATCAAGTTTTTGGCGCCGTTGCCGGGGAGGCGATTGCGTTTGATTCTTTTTCACCTTAGCTATTTCTTTCTTTTATTTTCTTTTTATTTTACCTCTTTTACCATTATTATTTCCTTTGCTATTCTTACCTAACCCTTCCACGGTGCTAATTATCTCTTTGAAACTCTGTTTTCCCTGTGCATGTACACGAGATCTACGGCGGACCCCGAAGCCTTATTATTCGATCTCGAGATCGAACGTACCGCACGGAGACTCAGAGCGGAAAGGAGACAATATCCGGAAGGGCAGTTTATGACCAACCGGGAAACTCCCGAAGAATTGGCGGCGAGAATGGCGAGAATAATTTCTATTCGCGATAGGCTTCGGCCTAAAACCTCTTCTACTACGTCATCCATCGCCGTGCCGGAGTTGGCGGCCGACAAGAACTTCGAGCTAAAGACGGGATTGGTGGTTTTGATGCAACAAGACCCATTTCATGGGAACGCTCACGAGAACCCCCACTACCACATCCAATCATTCTTGTCGAAGTGCGCCACTTTCCAAATGCCGGGGGTCCCGATCGATGCCATCAGACTGCGCCTCTTCCCCTTCACGCTAAAGGACAAAGCACTCTATTGGCTGAGGACGCAAGCTGACGGAGTTTTCACCTCTTGGGACGGGTTGGCGGATGCATTCATTGATAAATTCTATCCACCATCCAAGACGGTGAAGATCCGGAGCGCTCTCATGTCCTTCAAGCAAGGACCACATGAGACGCTCTATGAAGCTTGGGAGCGATTTAAGGATTTGCAGCACCAGTGCCTGCACCACAGTATAGAAGATTGGGAGTTAGTGCATAGCTTCTACAACGGTCTCCAACCGGGGACCAAACAAATTATTGATGCCGCGGCGAATGGTGCAATCTTGTCAAAGACTCCCGAGGAAGCTACGGCCCTAATTGAGGAGATGGCCTCTAATAACCAACAATGGGGCGATGAGCGAGGACACTCTACGTCCTCCTTAAAGCCGACTAGCATCTACGAGGCAAAGGCCGTAGCGGAGCTTACGAGCAAATTTGATTCTCTCCACAAGGTGGTGGAGAGATTGGAGAAATTCATCACGGAGCCCCAAGGAAGCCCTTCCACCTCCGCGCCGGCAAGCCAAATGAGTGATTGGCAAGACCAATCTCAAGCCATGTATTCGGGAGGAGAGCAAGGAGAAGGATCCTTGGAGCAAGTGCAATATGTTGCGGGGAACCAAGGTTATTGGTCCAATCCGGCCGCAAGAAATCACCCGGGATTCTCCTACGCCAACAATGAAGGAGCTTTGAACCCGCCACAACAACCGCCTAATCAAGCTCGACCACCACCACCCCAACAACAATACTATCCGCCGAGGGGACCTACACAACAAAACTTCCAACCAAAGCAACAAGTCCCACCTTATAGGCCTCCCGGATACAATCAAGGGTGGAGGAATCAAAACCAAAACCCTCCGCAAGCTCCACAACGATCCGATTTCGAAACTAGAGTGGAGGCGTTCATGGTCGAGCAAAATAAGGTGAATGCTACTTTGAAGGCGGGGCAAGAATCTCTCAATACCGTAGTGGCTCAAATATCGGAGCAATTGGCATTGCTCAACCGGAACACTCAAAGATTGCCGGCGCAACCGGAGCAAAACCCACGGGGCAACACGGGCCACATCAACGCCGTAGTTGCCGTCACTACTAGAGGCGGGAAGGACACCACCCCCGCCATGATTCCTATTGAGGAGGCCGTGGAGGAAAGTTTGGAGCCGGTTGAGCCGATAGTCGAGATTGAAAAGGAGAAGGAGCCACAAGACAAGGAGAAATCTAGGGCGGAGCTATTAATTGAGGAGAGGCGCTTCATGCCACCGGTCCCATTCCCCCAAAGACTAGCGAAAGCGAAAATGGAGAAAAGGCTAGCGAAATTCCTCGAGTATCTAAGAGGAGTTAGCCTAAATATTCCCTTCCTTGACGCCATCATCGAGATCCCCACATATGCCAAATTCTTGAAGGACTTGATTTCGGGGAGAAAGAGGAAGGAGAAGATCATGCTAGCCGAGGAGGGCTCTTGGTTCACCAAGAGAGAAAAGGAGCCGGCAAAATTTAAAGATCCGGGGAGTTTTCGGATTCCTTGCACTTTGGGCGGCGTGCCTCTTCAAAAGGCGTTGGTCGATCTTGGGGCTAGTGTGAGTCTCATGCCCCTCTACATGTTCTTAAAGCTTAACACCGGGACAAAGTTGAAACCCACCGACATGCGCATTCAATTAGCCGATGGACGGATAACAAGGCCGGTGGAGATTGCCGAAGACATCCCACTTCAAGTCCCGGGTGGAATATGCTTGCCATGTGACTTCGTCATCATGGACATTAAGGAGGAGGGAGACACCTCATTGATACTTGGGCGCCCATTCCTCGCCACCGCCGGAGTCATTGTCGACGTGCGCGAAGGTACCTTAACCTTGAACGTCGGAAACATTGAGGTGGAGCTCCACATTCCTAAGGCTATGAAGCATATGCCTTATCACGAGGAACTCGATTACATGGACCTCCTTGATGAGGTGATAGAGGAGGCGATTCCTCACTCAATTGGTGCCCTTTTTGATGAAGAATTTGATGAAGGCCCGGATTTAGGCCAAGATGAAAAGATTGAAGACGATTCCCCCGACTTCTCCGCTGATGAAGATGAAGGCGACGCTGATGTCGCAAGGATTCGAGAGCTCTGCAAGCTCTCGAAATCAAAATCTCCAAAGAAAGCTCCGCCAGTACGGAAATCGGCATCGCCGGTTAAGCCGTTGACCGGGGCAAATGCTAGCTTGGGGGAGCCTCCCCCCAACACCATTCAGGACAAGAGACCTCCGAGGGAGACCGCTACGCCGCTACGTTCGAATCCAAGCGCGCTCCCCGGAAAGTTTGACGGGTGCATCTCATACGCACCAAACATCCCGCATTGATTGAAAACTATAGGGGGTCGAGCTCACGACCTAAAACGAGCGCTTGTCGGGAGGCAACCCGACGGGTTTTTTTTGACTTATTTTTACTTTTTCTTTATTTTTGTTTTAGAAATTTTTAGTGTTTTGAGTCACCCGACCAAAATTTTGTGATAACGGGTCCTATTTTTCTTGACAGGAGAGAAGATAGGTAGATCATCATGAGGAGGATGAACGAGACGATGAGGAGCGCCCCAAGAAGGCGTTCGACGCTTAGGAGGAGCATGAAATCGACTGGAGAAGGAAAGACGGAGTTTAGAGCCCAAACGAAGACAAACAGCAGAATACAAGGCTCATTCGGCCGAGTATACTAGTCACTCGGCCGAGTCCAGAAGTTCGTCCGGCCGAGCCGCTCACGAACGAGGGAAGTCTGCTGTACCCAACTCTCTGTTTATTTTCTTGATTTCGATATAACTGCTACTCGGCCGAGTACATATATTCACTCGGCCGAGTAAAACGGATACCCTCCTAGGGCGAGTCTTGCCGAGTAGCTTGAGTCACTCGGCCGAATGGACTTACTCCACTCGGCCGAGCATGGCAAAGCCACTCGGCCGTAGCGATATCGGGGAGAAATTTTTATTTGCCTCGCTCGGCCGAGTGAGTAAAGTCACTCGGCCGAGTCGTAACTTTTTAATATAAAGCCAAGGGGGGGCGCAGTTTTCGAAAACGAAAAAAAAAAAAGCTCCCTTCGCCCGCGCCCCCTCAACTTCCCCTCGCCCGATCTCGCCTCGCCCAACGGCCACTCGCCCGCGCGCGCCGCCGCTCGGCCTGCCGTCGCCGGCCGACCATCGCCGGACCCTGCCCGAGTCGCCGCCGGCAGCCCCGCCTCCGATCACCTCCGGTTCGCTTATTTTCACCGTTTTCTCCTCTCCTCGTGTATTTTTTGAGGATCCATGTGCTAAACGCCCCCCTAACCCAAATCAATTCCCATATCTATCTGTTATACCCCTATTGCTCCATACATTTTGATTATTACTCGCTGATATCGCTTTTCCATGCGCAGGTTGCTTTTTGGAGCTTAGGGGAACTCAGGGGAGCTTCTACGGGCTGTTTTGGACTTCGTGGAGGCGCGGACTTCGCACGCTTCCACTGCTTAGCACTCGCGGCGTGTTTGGGTAAACTCTTTCCACTCCTTGTGCACACGCCGCACTTTTCACTTTTCGGCGCGCGCTCGGGGCAGATATGCCGCCCCGGACACGGCCGCGGTCGAAGAGAGCTTCCGCCAAGCGGAAGCGGTCGGATGATGCCGGCCCCTCCCACGAGTTGGAGGACTCTCCTCCACCGTCCCCCACACACACCGCACACCCAGCACAGCCTGCAGGCCCCGCACACCCCGCACAGCCTGCAGTGCACCCACAGCCCGCACAGCCTCTCCCTGCCGATCCACAGCCACCACCACCGGCTCCACTGGTCGGGCCGCTCGGGATTACGTTCCGAGACGACGCACACCGCGCCGTCTTCGAGCGTATCTCCCAGCGCTCGATTGTACCCTCCAGGTTTGCACACCTCGCTGACCTTGGACGCCTGGGGGTACTTGAGGGGATACTCACGTTGTACGACAACGTGGGGTGGCGCGACTTCCTTCAAGTGTCGGCGGATACTTTTACCCGCCCGACACTTGAGGTTTTGAGTTCGATCGCCCGGACCGATGAGGGATGCTCATTCCGGTTCATGGATCGAGAGTGCCAGGTCACTCTCGATATGATGAGAGCATTTTTCTCATGGCCCGCCGTCCCCGGAGCCGATCGCGGTTACGGCCCTACCCACATCCCCCCACCTTCTTTCGACGCCGGCGCCTTCTGGGCCCGGATCACAGGCCACCACGCTGCCTTTGACCCTAGTAGGGCCAAGGCCTCGGCCATAGTCCACCCCTGCCTACGCATTGCCCAGCGCCTCATGGCGACTACCTTTTTGGCCAGATATGAGCCGGGCACGATGTCTACGCCAGAGCTTTACATGCTCTACGCGATGACACGTCCCAGAGCTCTGTCTAGGGATGGACTCGAGCTTGTCCCCGCCGTCGTGATCGACATTGCGGCTTGGTTTCTAGACCGTATCATTGTGTCGGTGGGCGCTCGCTCACCGATATGCTGCGGCGGTCTGATCACCTTGCTTACCATGATGACCGGCGAGGACCTACCCGACGACCTGCGACGCGTTCCGGGCCCCACTTCCTTGTCGATAGACGTTATGGCCCGGATGAAGATGCTGCGTCCGCATGGTGAGCGTCACTGGGTCTGGTTGCACGGTCCCTATGGGGCCGATTACATGATTCTCCCGAGCCCTGCTCGGACTCTGATTGCACCAGCCCACGTTGACTGGATTCCGGCGATGGATGTCCTCATCCCCGCCGCCTACGTGCTCGAGGCCGAGGAGGCCGAGCAGGCCCACGCTGCCCACGCTGCCCACGCTGCTCCCGCAGACCCTGTTGTGCGCCCTGCCGAGCCTGCTGTCGCCCCTGTGGCCCCTCAGCCCACACCTGACATTTCCACTGCTCTTGACACTTCTGTCCCCACCTCTGCCTGTGTCGAGAGTACTTTTGCTGAGCCCACTTCCACCACTGTCACCACTTCCGAGGCTGTCCCCACCACTCCCGCTGCCACCTCCGGCCCTCTGTCCGTGGAGCCCCTTTGCTCCGCTCTCCCCCAGCGCCCGCAGACCTTTGTTGAGAGTGGAGAGCCCTCGTTCACCGCGGTCGTGGAGACCATGGTTAGCATGATCTCCGCTGGGGTTACACCTTTTGGACCGCACACTTCTGCCCCAGCGGGAGATTCCTCTGTCTCCACTGCCGCCGTTTTCTCCGAGAGTGTCGTGGCGTCTGTCCACACTTCTGTGCCACAGACCTCTTTGGCCACCTCGTTGCCTCTTTTGCACGCTTCCTTTGCTGCCGCCGCCTCCACTTCTCGCCAGCCGGTGTCCCGGCCTCACACCGAGGCCAGGCCCACTTTTCCAGGCGCGGCACCTTTTGTCCCATTCCCTGCTGAGCCCGTTACATACTCCACACGCGTACGCCAGCCTCGCCCTGCGCAGCCTAGACCGGTGCGTCCCTCTGCACCACCCCCGCCCGACACTACACTGCAGAGCATACGTGCTCTTAAGTTGGCGGTGAGCGGTCTTAGAGGAGACCTTAGGACCCTGTCCTCCACCGTCTCTGCGATGGCTGGACGCTTCGACCTGATACCCCAGATCCACTACTGCCTTACACAGGTGCTGGAGCGTCTCCCTCGCGTACCCCAGCCCACCCAGCAGGTCCCCACACACACTTCCACACACACTAGACCTGCTCCCGCTTCCACCCCAGCTCAGCAGCCCACCCCACCACCACCACCACCTCCGCCTCAGGACGGAGACGGCGCGGCACCGCCTTCTTAGGCACTCTTGATGCCTTTATCCATTCCTGTCGTTGTGCTGCCCGTCTCTGCTGGGTCCTGATGCACTTTTGCCCACCCCCCCTCCCCTCACTTTTTTGTGATTCTCATTTGCCGTCTCTTTATATATCTTTTCTGGGAGAGAGGGAGAGCTTTTGGTGACCCATTTATACTCGTATCACTCATATCTGTGCATGCATCATATCCGCATCATATTTTCGTTTCTTAATTTTTCGTTTTATTATCTTTTTTCTTTCCATCATGCATGCATCCTCACTTGCCCCTCTCATTACCTGTCTCTCTGTGTGCCACACCTTGCACATTGAGGACACTGTGCACTTTAGCTTGGGGGAGTGAGTTCTCACGTTCTTTTTTCGATTTGCCACCTTTATTTTCATTTTTTTTTTCCACACCGTTTTTCACTTTTGCACTTATTTTTCATTTATCTTGCCATGCATCACGTTTTTCCTATTTTCCTGTGTGCCGCATTGCATAGTTCTATTTTTCCTTTTATCTTTACTTCGTTTCTTTTTCATCTCATGCTAGAGATGAATTTTCTGTGATGATGTCTACGTGGAGTTAGCTTATTCTATATGCATGCTATATTTGTCGTGTCTTAGATCTCATTTCTGATATCATATGCTATGACTTGCTTTACATTTAGAAATAGTAACCCACACTTTTTCCTCATGAAAATGGATGAAATTTTATTATTAGCTGAGCCTGAATATTCATATGTATGCTATCACAGAAAACACACCAAGATTCACGCATTGAATGCCTATATCTGGAGTACTGACTTCTTTTCCTTTATCACTTCTATATGCATGAATCGTACACTTCACTTCCGGACGATTGAATGATGATTAGCTAAGATATATCTGGATTAGTTAGCTTTTTTGTGATCGAAACTGAGTAGATTAGATTACCCTGCTGAAGTTGTCGTGCATGTCTTATAGAGTGAGCCGAGAGTTACATTTATTTCTTTCTCCACAAATCTTGAACATCACTTCTCTACTTTTAAAATCATTGGTGAATCTCCCCTTAGTGATTCTATTTTGTGGCATTTCCCCCGCTATTAATTCCTAGCTCCAAATCTCTTGTTTCAAAAAAAAAAAGAAGAAAAAAAAAATAGAGAGAAGAGAAGAATAAAAGAGAGAAAAACATTCTTGTATATCATTACCTCTCTCTGAGTTGGGATCATTGTATATATGTTGCTTATTTTTTTTTTTAAAAAAAAAGGAGAAAAGAAAAGAGGAAAAATCCTCAATAAAAGATCCCATCTCGCTTACTTTCTTTCTTCTTTCCCTTCTTTACCTTTGGAGCTATATAAAAATGGGGATGTAAATATTTTTGTGCCACCACGCTTATAGATAAGCTTGGGGGAGGAGATCCATTGATGTGTGAGAGAGCAACTACTTGACATTGCACGACAACCTAGGCTAAATAATATTCTATACTCGGTGAGATTGTTTCTAGCTTTACGAAACCCAGAAATCTAAGCCTAGCATTCATTTCATGAAATCCATACTTTTCTATTCTCTCTATTCTATGATGTGATACTCTTATACTCCAGATAGAAAGCGTTCAATTGAAAAGTGTGTGATCTGAGATTTGTATACCGCTTTAGATGATCCAGGCGATGTTAATTTTAAAATCATTCCGTTTTTCATGATTATACCGTTGTTCATGGGTTTTCTATTTTCTACTTGCACTATTCTACTATGATATCAAAATGAGATTCTTTGACATGTATTTCTCACTCGGTGCATGCTATAAGAGTAGGTGAAACCCACGTCCTGAGAAAATGATCTAGCATCCTAGCTTTCTTTCTTTCTTTCTTTATTTTCGTTTGGTTTTCATTCTTCTTCGTTTTTCATTTTTTTTTCGTTTTTCGCCGTTTTCGTTTTCCGAATCCACCGGGTTCGCTTTTTACTTATCTTCCTCGAGGACGAGTAAGAGGCAAGCTTGGGGGATTTTGATCACTCCTTATTTTACACCTTTTTTCCGCATGTTTGCATGCCATTTAGATCGCCCAAATCATGTTTTTCACGATATATCGACGATATTGCGATGCTTTTCACGCTTTGTTGTTTTTGTCGCATTTCAGGCGATTTGGCGCGATTTGGAGTGATCATGAGATGCGCTCACGATAGACGGCCACCGACGACCTCCCCGAGGGGTATTTTGCTATTGGAGAGGAGCGGAAGAAGAATGGACATCGCCGGAGCGACGAGGAGGCCAAAACGACCAGTTTGGGCATTTTTTGTGTCCCACTCGGCCGAGTGGAGGAGCCACTCGGCCGACCAGCGAGACACTGCTCGGCCGACCCGTTCAGACACGATTTCCATGTGTACTCGGCCGAGCGACGGAGACCACATCGGCCGAGTGACGATACCACGTCCGCCCGAGTGGCGCCCAGACGAAGGCCCTCAAAAAGATCGAAGTTACTGTTTTTCGGCCATCTGAGCTTCAGAAGACCCACTCGGCCGAGTGGCAAATCCCGTCCGCCCGAGTGAAGTGAAGCCATCGGCCGAGTGACGACAACTCACTCGGCCGAGCCGCCCCCGAACTGAAGACCCCTGAAGCCCCCGACTTACTGGAAAATTGACAGGGTTTTCACTCGGCCGAGCGACTTTTGTCACTCGGCCGAGTGCGATGCGCAGCCTGTAGCGAAATTTGCGGAAAACAGGCTGTGCAGGGGCATTTTGGTCAGGATTTTTAGACGATTTTTGGCGCTATTTAAGCTCTGTTTTTACCCTAGTTTAGGGAGCCACCTCTCAGATTTTTTGCAGCTTTTTGAGTCTACTTTTTAGTTTTATTAATTGTGATTGGAGAAGAGAAAAACTTGGATTTTTGTTGGGTTGATTGAAGATCTACATTGGTTTGCACTTTTCTTCCCCAAAAACTCTATTTTTATTGTTTATATCGTTGTTGTGATGAATTCCATTGTCTATTTCATTGCTAATTATTGTGCTATTGCTATGTTTAGTGAGTAGTCTCCACGTCTTGGGGCGTGGGGATGAACCCTACAAGCCCAATTTCGTATTTGTGTTGAATTGGTAGAAATTGAGCTAGGACTGTTATTAGGGATTAGATTGGGATCGAATTACTACGGATAGCTAGGTATTCACATCAATTGGGATTTGCAAGAGATTGGATCCCAATTCGATGGGAAGCCCTAGAAATCCGAATTGGGTTGAGGTCGGATTTTCGAAGTATCGGTTTGCAAGAGATTGGACCGATGCTAGGATCTCCGGTTGCAATTCCGTGCCAATACCTGTTTGCAAGAGATTGGACGGGTAGGAACTATCCTAATCTAGATTGTGGACCGAGTTTGCAAGAGATTGGGCTCGGTGCGCAATTGGACGATGATGTTGACCCTAATGCTAGCTTCCCTAGGCTAGGGTTTGCAAGAGATTGGACCCAAACCTAGGGAAGCTATAGACCGGCAACAGCGCGAGAGCGTGAGCTTGGTTCCACATTTAGTTGCAACTAGTTCATCCAAATTCTCATCCTAGCGATTTCGATACCGGCGAACCACAATTGTGAAATACGGTGAGTAGTGGGGATTCCCCATTCCCTAGGCGTTCTCTATTTGATTTGATATTTCGCACTTTTGTCTGACGATTGTGACAGGATCGGCCAAGGCAATTATCCCTCTAAATAGCCAGGTTGATTAGGAGCAAGCACGGTCATTCGTCCTCCCTGTGTTCGATACCCGCTCGCCGCTACACCGTGCGCTTGCGGTAAAACTACAACCGTCGCCTCGGGACGTGTACGCCGGGGCGCGATCAGCTATCGGTTGAGCGCCTGGAATCAGATCAATAGTAAACTCCAGGGACCTATCTGGGGGTAATCCAAAGATGTCATCTGGAAAGATGTCAGGAAATTCTTCAACAACCCTTGGTAACACGGGCTCTGCTTCTATGTCCAAATACTCCACGACCGTAGCTCAAAACTTCAAGGGCTCAAGCTCGCTACTACCATCCCAAAACTCAAACTCTGGATGGTCAGGGATCCGAAAAACTACCCTCCTTAGTCTACAGTCTATGTTAGCATAGAACATCCCCAACCAATCCATTCCAAACACTGCCTCATAGTCGGGTAACTCAATCACCAAAAAGTCTGCATACAACTCTCGTCCCCCGATCTCAACAAGACAGTTCTGTATCCCAGAGGCACTACAAATAACCCCATTTCCGGTGTGAACATTCCAACTAGCAGCAAAGGTGTCAACTACTATGGAGTGTTGCGTCACAAACTTCTTCGACAGAAAACAATGCGACGCTCCAGTGTCAAATAAGGACATAGCAGGGTAGGAGGCTACTCTAACAATACCTAAGTATCACAACAATAAAACTCAGCCAACTAGCTAAATAGAATAACTGAGGCTCAATCTAATAGACTGCATAGGGGCAAGATTCATACCGGTGATCACTCGACTAGCACCCTCCGAAGTCTCTACTGGGGTCATGGTGTACTGCTGCCGACTCGGTGGAGGAACTGCCCCCTGGTTCCCTCGTCGCTGCTGAGGAGGTGGAGGGGGTCCTCTCGGTGCAGACGGTCTCGATCCTGACGGTGCCGGAAGGGCAAGCCGCTGTGGCGGTGGTGGAAGAGGTCTCTGCTGTGTAGGCCGGACAGCTGCTGACGCCGGCAGCATCGGGGCATGACCCGATTGTGGGCAAAATCTGCTGATGTGTCCCGGCTCTCCACATGTATAACACCTGGCATTCGTAACTCGGCAGTCTCTCTGCACATGCCCTGGCTTCCCGCATCTGTAGCATGAAGGTCCCTTCTGTGCCGGAGGTGGAGCCCCCGGTCGCTTGAATGTCACCCGCTGAACTGGGCCAGGTGCAGTCCTCTGCTGAGCAGCTGGTCTCCCACCACTGGCTGGTGGCCTCCCCACACTCCGTAGGTGGGTCTCATGCTGTCTGGCAGCCCGCAGTACGGCCTCCTGAGTCAATAACTCCTGAGTAGACATGGCCGCCCGAAACTCTACGTCTAGTCCCTTACGAAATCACCTGGCTCTGATGGCATCTGTCGCTACAAGCTCTGGCGCGTACTTGCTCAGCAACGAGAACTCTGCATCATACTCATCCATTGTCCTCCCATCCTGAGTCAAATGCTCAAATCTCTGCCTCAACTCGTCCTTCGCTGCCTCTGGAAGGAACTTGGCCTCAAACAACTCCCGAAAGGTCTCCCAAGCAATGTTCCCCTTCAGTCGCCTCTCCTGAGCCTCCCACCAGTCTCTAGCTTGATGGGTCAACTGGCACCTCACCAACTCTACCCAACCGTCTCGGGGATACCGACACATCGTCAGATCATCCTCAGTGTGCCGCAGCCACTCATCTACCTCGAGGCTACTCTCCCTGCCCGAGAAGTATCGCGGACGCAGTGTCCTGAACTCCTTGTAGCTCGGCGGCTTCGGCGCCACTGCCCTCTCCTCCATCTGACCCATGTGCTCTAAAATGCCCATCAGGACCTTAGCCATCAAGGCTGACTCTGAGGTCATGTCACCCGAAGACTGCACATCACCGACTGGGCCAATCCCATCATCAGATGTTCCGGTCCCGCCGGAACTCCCATTCCCACCTTCCATCTGCAGACGAGAAATAGAACAAATGCATTAGTGTCGTGTACTGAAATTTTGGAGCCTTACATGTGTTCCCTTTACGCGTATCGCAGTGGGCGCGGACCTGCGTGGGCCACCACAAAACCTGTCACGCCCCGCTGCCCAAAATAGGGAGGGTCGGCGTGACAAGCCGTGTTATTAGAGTACCAAGTGCTAAAGTACACACCAAAGTCACGCAGGCCACTGCAAACGCTGAGGAAACACAGGCAGTAAAGTACAGACTGAACGATTAACAGAACACTACAGCTCCAACACAGAAAGATAGTACAAGACACTACAACACAGGCAGAAGGTAAAATATGACGAACAGAACATCCAAGAGTCACAGAGCACCGCTACTACATGGCCAGTACCGCACAAGTCCACTGTACAACCCCAACAGCAAAAGCTCCCACAAAAGTACAACTCAACCCTACGGGGTACAAAGGGAACATGGGTACAACACTGCGTTCATCACACACACACAACCCAAGACTACACCACGCGACCCACACTGACCATACACTACGGACCCTGCTGAGACGAGCTGCCATCCGGGGTCTCCACTCCCGGGCCCGCCGCCAGAGAACCAGTGCCTGGACCTGTAGGGGGGGAGGACACGTCACAGCATGCCCAGTAGGAACTCCACAACTCTACTACTCTAATCATAGTGCACAACAAGGAATCACAACAAAGGAAAAGGCATCACATTCCAGAGTTACTGTTTTTTCTTTATAGGTTAGTTTTCATGCATGAATTCGAAACCTCAGTAACGGGTTAGACATCGGGGACTGGACCTCACCCGGTAAAGTGGGTGGAATGCTACGACTTCTCGAGACAAGCTCTTACGAAAGAAGCCGTTCACCAACACAACCAACCTCAACCACAACCGCACCAACTCCCCGCCGCTGAGGGCTCGTCGGGAGTGGCCCACAACTCAGCAGTCCATCCCCCGCATGCTCACTCGTTACCTTGGTTTCCCCAACCCCTCCTAGGGCACTCACCCACTTCGAGTGGAACGAGAACACCCTAGGTTGTCTTTTAACTAATCATTAAACCTAGAGTATGAAGCATGTAAAATGAGATCCAATGCATTCTTTTCATCGGAATGTTCACAACAACTTGCGAGCTTCATAAGCCATGAACATAAACATCCATTTCCAAACTTGCAACATAAAGTAGCATACCCATAGACAGCACTTAATCACTGATGAATCCACATTAGCGATATGTTCCGAAGTAAACCAAAACAATAATCTAGTCATTAGCAAACAATGCAATTTTGCTGAAATTTCATCAACAGTCACAATATCAATGATTAACAGCCATTTACAGTGAGAATTTAACAAAACTTACTGAATGAAAGTTGTAGATATGTCAGTTTTGAGTTCACATATAAAATATCATACAAAACTATGGAGTATATGATTTATGGTGAATTATTTGGTAAAGTGTGTCAAAACTGTTCTGCAGACAGATTTCTGTGTCTGTGTTCAAAGCCAATTTTGGGCATATTATAGCCAGAATTTCGACATAAGATTCGCGATGGACTTTGAGAACAACTTTTTATCTTTCTAACAAGACCAAAATCAACAAATTCCAAGATGTGTGCAGGTAGTGGTGCTTGGTTTACTGAAATGTGTACAGCTTGACAGAATTCCTGGCATGTTGCACAATTCGAATTGTTACCCCAACTTCTAGTTCGAATTAGAAAGAGTGATGAACATGAAAGTTACTCATAACTACGAGATACATATCATATAAAATTTTCAGAGCATTCCTAATAGCCAATTAATCCCAGCACGTAGTTAAAGTTTCAAAAAATTGTCAAGCATGCAACAAGAATCCTAGCTCTACAACACTCTCCCCAAATTTCAGAGAAAACTCATACGTATAAGATACTTTCTAGCATCTATAATTAGGGAAGGAGAGTGAAGAGTTTCTACCTCTTTTGGGGCTTCAAGAGTTGCCTAGAGCTTGCAAGAACCCTCCTCCAATCTTGGTTTTCCTCCTCCTCTTCCTCTTCTCCTTTCTCTCTTCTTCTTCTTCCTCTCTTCTTTATTCTCTCCCCCTTTTTTTTCTTTCTCCTTAGGCAATTTCGGCCATGAGGCTGAAAAATGGGGAGAGGGGGGAGTTGGAAGGGGTTTAAAGAGTATGGAGGGAGGGGGTATGGTGTGGGGTTAGGTGGAGAGGGGGGGAGGGGAGTATGGTGTACTTTGCCATACTCCCTTTTCATTTTCTTTCTTCTTTTCTCTTTTTTTTCCTCTCTCTCCTTTTCAAATTAGCCCTCCTAAATGCTTGTTTTTATTACAAGTTTTCCATTGCAAAAATCCCACTTCCCTTTTTGCACAATAACCCCTCAACTTAAAGAAATTTGCCTTAAGCCCAAACTTTGCAATGATACCCTCATTTGGGTATAGATGAAAAATTGAAGGGCAATTTGAAAATCTCTCCATTCCCCGGGATTGGTGTGCACATGTACGAGAAACTTGGATGAATTTAACGATTACTTAGTATTTGCACACTAGGGTTGTTACAATAGTCCCTTCGTCTTAA
>JAULAV010006566.1:0-50003 GCA_030789695.1 Scilla litardierei | reverse complement strand
TCATGGTTCTTTTCTAAGGGGCAGTCTCTCCGTACATGACCTACCTTGTTACATCCAAAACAAATGATTTCGTCAGTAGAACGAGACTTTCTTTTAGCATACTTAATTTGTAGGAATCTGTTAAAGTTTTTCGATATTAATGTGATCTCCTTTTCATATCGATCAAAGTAGTCAGTATCAGAGATATCTTCAATGGCTTTGAATGCCAAGTTATTCTTCTTAGGCTTCTTTCAATCTTTGTCTTCTTCGAGCTCTATCTCGTAGGCCATGAGATTTTCCATCAGCTCTTCTAGGATGATCGTCTTCATATTGTGCATCTCGGAATGCAGTGGTCTTTCCCTTCCATTCTGGTCTAAGGGATCGTACTATCTTCATAACCTGGTAATACTCAGGAATCCTTTTTACTAAAACTTGCAAGCTCATTGGAAATGTTAGTGGCCTTCTTCCATTTTAAATCTATCAAATTTATAGTTTAACATATTAATCCAGGATTCCTTTACCTTTTCCATATACTAGTGGCTTACCTCAAGAGTGTGCCAGATTTGATGTGTCGTCTCACATTGAGACACTCGGTTGAATTCTGAACATGTGACAGTACACAATAGGGCATTCATAACTTTAGCATTTAAGTTACCTTTTTTTCTCTTCGGTCGAACATTTTTTGTTTTTTTGTATCAGTAGGAGGTGTGTACTTATTCTTTGTAATGGTCCATGCATCAATTTCCACTGATTGTAGGTGCGTCCTCATTCGGATCTTCCATATTGTGTAGTTTGTTCCATTGAACAAAGGTGGTCGCATAGTGTTGAGTCCTTCTGAGTGGCGTGAGGTTGATGCCATCGCCTTAGCCTCGCTCTGATACTACGTGTGGGATCCTATGGACAGTGTTGTATGTAAAGTAATAAAAAAAATTCGCATAAACTTAAGCCCTTTTATTTGTTGCCTACGTCTCCAAGGAGTGTTACCTCGTTTGGTACTTAATCAATACAAGTATGTATATATATCTTTCAAAACGAGCGAAAAAATTAAAGTTGCAGTGAAATTTAAAATGAGCAAGATAAAAAATATAGAAAAGTAAGAACATCGCAAACACCAAGATTTTTATCATGGTTCCCCACAACCTATGTATGTTCAGTCCCTGACATCCCTTGGGCTTTAATCCACTATTTCCAAATGCAATACAAGTACCTAGCTCCACTTGTTAGGATTTCCCAACACCTAGTTACAACCAACTAGCAATTTTCAACAAAGTACAACACAACACTCCCTTTCACTAGGAAAGACCTTACCAATGCCTTCTTTAAAGGCTTGCAAACCTTTAACGATATGCTTTATACCCTTTGATCTATAGGTAATATATATATGGAGCTTTGTACTTTTAGTGTGGCTATAAAAATCAAATCTTTTGAAAAAAGAACAAAAATTAAGCTTCAAAAGATCAAAAGAAAACTTGAGAATGAATCTCCTAAAAATAAAAGCTTTGATCTTTAGAGATCAAAATCAAGTTTCAATAAGGCCATAAGAGTGTAGAAAATATCAGAAAAATTAGCACAAAAGAATTTAAAAACTTTGGTCAAAGAAGAGCTTTTGAAGGAAGAGAACTTTAAGAATTTTGCTTGAAAAATATAATAATTTTCTTTATAATTGATAAATAAAAATTCTGAAGTCACTAGTATTATGTAGTAGAAAAATAGTCAACTCCTTCTAAAAATCTCTTCTCCAATGGCTAGTGATGAGTGTTCATTGTATATAGTTTCCCCCTTTTTCATACACATTTTACATAGTTTCCCCCTTTTTATTTCTCTGTTTTCCCCCATTTTTCCTGTTTGTTTCCTCTTTTGCTTTTATGGTCCCTTCTATGATTTGTAGGAAATACATGCTGATTAGGGACAATATGGCATGAATACGGTGTGAAAGAACAGAAGGAGCGGATCCGGGAGCTCCACGTGTGCAAATTGGGGAGAAAAGAGAAGGGTTGTGATACACAAGGCTGCTTCAATTCGACGTGGCCACGTGATCATAACACAGTTGAGCTGAACTCAATTCCATGTGGCCGCACAAACATGCACCAAATGGCCACGTCAACAAGCTCCAGAACCCAACTCCACATGGCCATGTAAAAGATCTCCATACGGTCGCGTCGCTGAGGAGAAGATTTGAAGACATGCTAACAACGCGGCCCACGGCTATAGAGATGCGGCCCACGTGACTACAAACGACGCGGTCGAATCATCTTGAAGAACTGAAGACCAAATGGTCACTCCATGCAGTTGTTTTGAAGTTGACGCAGACGTCGAAGCCTAATTTGACGTGGCCATATCCCTAGCGATGCGAATGCATCGCTGTAGCCTCTGTGCCCCAACTTTCACACTGGGATGACACGATCGCGTCATTTTCGACATGGTCACATCGAATAGGGTTTCTGCGCGACACTAGGCAGCTCCAGGGAGCAGTTGGAGGGTTTTTTGGTCTTTTGGAGAATGTATAAAAGATCTTCTTCTTCCCCTAAGCAAACCTATCTCGTTTTAAGACATTTTTCTCGGTTTTTGAGGTTTTGTCAGAGATTCTTAACTCTTTTATTCTGCACTTTTAATTGCTTTAGTTAGTTTTCTTCTTGTAATAGCTTAGATTACTTAATAGAAGTTTCTCTCTTGTTATTTCCATTGTGTAATTGCTATCTCTTGTGCTTACAACTGAATACATGGCTTTTCTCATTGACCTTATGGTAGAAATCACTTCTATCGTAATAGGTAGTGAGTAGTTTTTATCTAGGGCAATGGGTTGAACCCCATTGAAATAGGGCTAAGGGTTCAATGAACACTTGATAGATTTGCTGGGTTAATTATGGGATTAGGGTATATTGGGATGCTAATTATCGTCGAAGATTCGACCTCTTGCTTTTGGGTGATCGGATTGGCCGTCCACGAGAGTCAGGACCAATCCGGGGTTTCGATCCCTACAAGGATCCGTACTATTGGTGTGAGTGACGAGAGTCATGTATCGATTAGAGCCCTCCTAATATAGGTCCAATCCTCGAATGCCACTATGGTCGGGAGGAAGATTGGGGACATTCGTCGAGCGTAATGCTCTTGACGTATACCGATGTATCGACGAGAGTCGGCGTCGGTATATGTTAGGATTGGCCTATCATTGCATCGTAGAGCTGGGGTAGGTGACGTGCGTTTATATTTTATATATTCACGCACATCTTCTTCGTGATTTTCCGGTGTTTTTCGGTGTTTCATATCCATTCTCTTGTGATTTTTAGTTTTCTTTCACTTTCTTTGTGTTTTTGTGATGTTGCAGGAGATTTCCAGTGTTGGGGACATATAAAGCAGATATCATGAGTCCCCAGAGCAACGGGAGGTGCCACACGCGATCCCGAGGGCCAAACATCAAAGAATGCCATATATCAGCCCTCAACCGATCGGGTGGACAGACCCACCTGATCGGTTCGTGCACGCGTATCCGACCCGGACAGGAGCAACAGTGAAGAAGAGCTCACCCGATCGGTTCAGTGATCGGGTGAAAATGATAGTGCTCTCTGTATTTTGGAGCTGAATTCCAACCGATCGGGTGACATCTCACCCGATCGGTTCATCTATAGTCGAATTCTCCCAGCTCACGACCCGACGACATCACCCGATCGGTTCAGCGACCGGGTGATGTATATCCAAAGCTGAAGACCAAGTCAACATCCGTCTCACCCGATCGGTTGATGGACGCTTATCTATATATATTGCCCTAGGTTTTCCCAGAAAACAATCCCCTTTTCTAAAACTGTCTTTGTGGGATTTTTGATGGCTGCGAATTTATTCTGTTTTGTAAGTTCTCTGATTGTTCTGAAACTTTAATATTGCATTAATACTATTGTTAGCTTATTCATTCTATTGCTTGATCTTGATTTCAATGGTTATATTTTGTTGTGTTGCTTTTTTTGCAATGAACTGTGAGTAGTTCCCCAATCTAGGGCATTGGTGGAAACCCCTTTGTGGGTTCTCCCTAAAACGACCATAGGATTAGGGTTTCGATAGGATATAGGAATTTAGATGGTTACGCGGAGCGTTTCATTTTCATTGACAGGAGAAAGATCGCCTCTAACCCTCGGGACAAGGGGAAATAAAACGGGAGTTTGATCCCCTAGCCACAGCTCACACCCCTAGCGTAGACATTGAATCCTAGCGCGTGGGAACGGCAGGATGAAGTGTTGGAAGCAATCGTTGCGAGCTTAGTGCTCCCGGAGTCGGTCGGTGTTAATGGTCATGGGAATGCCCATTGTCCGAAGCTGGGTAGACCTAGTGTATCATCCTGGGCATCGACCGGAATATCGGGCCCATGGGACGCTAGGTATCACTTTTAGAGGCAACGTCTCACCACTAAACCGTAGAATCCAATCGTATCCCTATCCGTCGGTTGTAATAGAGAGGACATATGATAGGATGGAAACCAAGGTCCTAGTTTTTCTTTTATATCTTACATTCTTCGTAGCTTATTTCGTGACAACCAACCGATCGACAGGGCTAGCTCACCCATCGGGTGATCCGGTTCCTACTTATTAACAAGCACAACACACGCCTCCCTGAGTTCGACCCCCATGCCACACTACAACACCGTACACTTGCGGTTACAAATATTTAAATCTTGTATCCCTGATCCTACTGCATATAGTGCCAAATCTAGGGGACGTCAAGCTTTATGGCGTCGTTGCCGGGCGGCAACGTGCTTGTTTCTTTTATGACACTGTGAACCCTCAAGACTAGTTCACATCCTTGCCACACGATAATTTTCGCATTCTATTTTTTTATTTTTATTTTATTTTATTTTTACTATTTGTTTTTATCTCGATTTATACCATACGTGCTTCACGGGTGTTTCTTGATTTTTCATGCACATGAACTCAAGAAGTCTTGACGACTTAGTTCCTCTAGATCCAGAGCTAAACGCCATCATGAGGCATTTGAACGACGAGAGAAGAAGAAGGGAAGAGATTGCTGCCAACATGGGAGCAAATACGCCTCCCCAGAAGTCCTTGCTTGAGTACTCGATGCCGTCCATCGGGTCCACGTCCAGCATCGAACCTCTAGCCCCTACGGCAGAAAATTTCGAGTTGAAGCCGTCATTGGTGACTTGGATCCAATAGGACCAGTTTTCAAGAGCTCCTATGGAGAGCCCAATCGAGCACTTGGACTCATTTCTGGAGAAGTGCGACACCTTCAGAATCAACAGTGTGTCGACTGAAGACATCCGGCTCAGATTGTTCCCATTCTCTCTGCAGGACAAAGCCAAACAATGGCTGAAGGGGAAGGACCCCAATACTTTTACAACTTGGGAGAAGCTACCCAGTGCGTTCCTGGACAAGTTCTTTCCCCCGAGGAAGACAATGAAGCTAAGGAGCGAGATCTCCTCCTTCTCCCAAGCCAGCCACGAATCCTTGTATGAGGCATGGATGAGGTATAAAGAGATGCAAAGGAAATGCCCTTACCATGAGCTCCCCAAATGGAAAATCATCAATTTGTTCTACAATGGGCTGAGGGACGATCTAAAGTCCTCAATGGATGCCGCGGCTGGATGGTCCTTCATGGCAAGGAACGAAGTAGACGCCGGAAAAATTCTGGAGAATATGGCATCTAATAATGAATGTGGAGCGATGAACACGCCACGCCAAGATCTGGAGGAATGCACCGAGTAGAGGAGGTTGACAAACTGTCTAGCAAATTTGATTTCTATCTACTAAGATCTCGGCATTCATGGTAGGGGCCGGTGGTGCCAATACTCAGCAAGTGACAGCAGTAGAGGCTGAAGTAATGGGAGAATTTGATGACGATGATATCTCGGCACCGGTGGACCAAGCTAGTGCACTCTTTTATAATCCGACGAGTAATGCACCTTATCCACCGAGGACAGACTCGAATCAGCATATTCTCCCAACAACCGGAACCACCCAAACTTCAGCTACAGGGCACCATACCAGCTGCCCCAGCAAACTCATCAGCAGTTGTATCAGCCCCCACGGTAGCAACAATTGTTATACCAGCAGCAACAACAACCTCAGCAGCAGATGTATCAGCAGTACCCCCCAGAAATCAGCAGCCCCCGCCACAGCAGCAACCATATAACTAACACCGGGTAATCTCTCCGGTTGAGAATCTCTTGACCCAATATATATCAAACCAGGAGAAGATTAACCTACAGCTGTAGATTGGGCAGAAGACTTTGGTCGATCAAGTGACCCAGCTGGGGTTGCAAGTGGCCAATCTTCAGAAGACGCAGTGGCAATTGTCGGGTCAACCAGAGGTCAATCCCAGAGGACCCAATCAAACATTAGCCTTGATGCATGATCATGCAAATGTCTCGGCGATAGTCTTTAGGAGCAGCACATGGATTCTGACGAGGGAGGCCACCAAAGAACCTGAAGCTCAATTGGTCGATGGGAGACCAAAATCTAAAAGCAAATGACATTGGATCTTTGGCATCCAACACCATGACTTCGGAGGGAGTTTCTGAAGAAGAAAAGAAGAAGAATGAGGAGGGAAACTCAAGGGTCTTCAAGCCTGCGGTGCCATTCCCACAAAGGCTTGCCAAGGAGAAAATAGATGAGAAGTACGTCAAGTTTTTCGAAATGGTGAAAGACTTGAGTTTGCAAATCCCCTTCTTGGAGGCTATAGAGACCATCCCTTCATATGCAAAATTTCTGAAGGATTTGGTAACAAAGGGTATACAGAAAGAGAAAGTCGTCCCAACGACGGAGTGCAGCGCTATGATTCAACGAGCGAATCTGCCAAAGCTTAAGGACCTGGGGAGTTTTTCTATCCCATGCTCGATAGGGGAGGTGAAGATCAATTGGGCGCTTGTCGATCTAGGTGAAAACGTGAGTCTAATGCCTCTATCATTGTATAAGAGGATAAATATGGGTGATTTAGAACCCACGGGATGACTCTGCAGCTGGCAGACAGATCTGTTAAGTATCCGGTGGGGGTTGTGGACGACTTGCTGGTGAACGTCAGCGGTGTGCACGTGACGATGGATTTTGTAGTAATGGACATGCCTGAGGATCATCACACTCTGATTATCCTCGGGAGACCCTTCATGGAGACCGCAGGTGTCCTCATTGACGTCAAGAATGGGAAGCTATCCCTGAATGTGGGGGACCAAAAAGTCGAGTTTGACCTGGCTTTATCGATGAAGTTTCTGTAGGAGGAACAAAGATGCAACCTACTGGAGGTTGAGGAAGAGAGAGTTGTTAAGGCAGAATCTCGGGAAGTTCTTTCAAGGAACCCCCCAGATGACTTGGATGGCCTCGAGGAGTACTATGGGCAAAGAAGAAAAGAAGTCGTTGATGAAGTGTGTTTCTCCCGGACGACTCCCCCAGATTTAAGAAGATTGCTCTTACAAAGAGTAAAGGAAATGATCCTCTGATGCTGACCACTGACGAGGTTCGTATCCTGAAAAGAGTGGCGAATGATGCCAACGAGAGGGAAAAGGCCCAGGACACCACCATCGGGAGTATCGTTGAGAGCATCTACCTGTCACCTCTGTCACCGACAAATGCACCTGCTTCTACAGCTGAAAGGATGTCGATCATTGGGCATCATCCGTATAAGCCCCCATGATTATCATATATCGAGAGTCGAGCAAACGACTTTAAACAACAACGCTTCATGGGAGGCAACCCATGTTCTGAACTTTTGTCGCTATTTATAGGAATAGTTTATTAGTTCTGGTGAATAAACTTTGCTATGAGGATTTTTATCGGGAGACTTAGATAATTTTTTGTATCTATGCAGGAAATCCCCCCCACCCGATCGGTTCATGCATCAACTGATCGGGTGGGCCGTATCAGAAGATGGCCAGTATCAGCACAGAAATGAACCGATCAGGTGGCACATGCAGATGATCGGGTGGAACATCGGGTGGAACATCGGGTTAGCAGAGCTCTCGGGAATTTTTTGTGTTAAATCAACCGATCGGTTGATAACAAGCTGTGATCGGGTGGCAGACCGAGTGGAGAGTACAGAGCTCTTCAGAAATTTGTGAAGCGGTCAACCGATCGGGTGAAAACTCACCCGATCGGTTCACCTGTAGCTATTGATCTGTAAGGAATTTTCGAAAATAACCCGCCCGATCGGGTGAAATCTCACCCGATCGGTTCGCCTAACCCTATAAATATCCCCCCACCCGATTTCATTTCACACGATTCCTCATTTTCCCTCCGAGCGGTTCATCTTCCCCTTCATCTCAAACGATCTCATCTTCACTCCCACTACTCCCGATTGCTTTTCCCCACTTCCTCCACCACTCTCCGACCTTCTGAATCCTCCATCTACCACACTTCATCTCCAAATCCGCCAAAACCCTAGCCCTAACCCGAGACTTTCGAAAATTCTCCTCTTGTTGGATTAAGTGCCGCGGCTTCACATACTCCTCCATTGCACGACGAATGACCTTTTGTGAGCAATGAATCGCCTCTATACTGGGTACACTTGCTCCTAAGATTTACTTTTATGTTGCCCAAGTATTAGCATTTTGCTCCATTGTCGTTTGATTATGTGCATTCATATAATCTTGCATTCTCATTGCATCACCATACAATCATGGCTAAAGACCAAGACAAGGCTAAGAGGATCATGCAAGAAGAGGAGCCGTCTTGAAAGAGACATAAATCCACACGTCCACCGCGTGCACGTGCTCCTCCTACTCCTCCTACCCGACCACCATCTTAACCCATCATTCCTGTGGCGGACCCGCTGATGGGCCCGCAGGGAATCCGTTTCATGAGTCTAGAACATAAAGATTTTTATACTCGACTCGACCAACGGTCCCACCTAGCCATTAAGTTTGCCCATAGTCAAACCCTTATCGATCTCGGAGTATTCTCCGGGGTCGAGTCCCTTTTTGTAAACTTAGGTTGGCTAAGTTTCTTAAACTCCCACGCACTATCATACCCTGCCCTCACACTCGAATTCATCTCGACTCTCAAAACTGGGGGGTCCATTATAGATTTCCGCCTCCGGAACCGAAACTTTCGCATCCATGTGAGCACCATCAACAACATTTTCGGTTTCCCTATTCTCGAGGACCATATTCCCCCCTATGAAATGCATCGCGACTTCGACGTCGATCATTTTTGGCGACTCCTCACTCTTCACGACCAATATCCTCGAGGCAAGGCCAATGCATCCTTCATCATCCACCCTGTATTTCGTCTCACCCACCACATCATTTCGAGTGCTTTCTTTCCTAGGGATGAGTCTGGTACCGTGACCATCCCCGATTTATTCATTTTGTGGGCAATGTCGTTCCCATTCATTCCCAGTGTTGACAGGATCAATTTCGAGGCCCCGTGCATTCGCATTAACGCCGGTCCGTGGCTTATCCAAAAACTCATTGATATTAGCCACGCCAGCAAGGGTAAGTATTGCTGTAGAGGCCTCATTACCCTTATTGCCTTGCACCTTCCGTTCAACATCGTTATCCCCCATGATCTGTCGCGTGCCCCAGGATCTACATATCTAGATCTTGGTGTCCTGAGGCACACCAACATGATCCGACCGCATGGCATCAGTCAGTATGTTTTTTTACAATGGCCACCCCTGCCCCATATTCCACTCTGCCTAATCCTGGCCGCATGGCTATTCATCTTGAGGCAGACTAGTCATTTCCTCCAGATCCAGAGTTTGTAGGGGGTTTACATCTTCAGTTTCCACTCCCTGATGCACCTCAACCACCGTCCCTTGCCGCCCACTTAGGCGAGCAGTATATCCCTGCATTCAAAGGAGACCCCGGGGCTGGACCTAGTGTCACGATCCTGGCTTCTGCCGCTGTTTCTTCTGAGGCACTCACTACGGCTCTCTTAGGCCTTTCCTCCGGTGCTGGCACGACCACTCCCGTCGGCACCACTTCTGCTGTTCGACAGCCACCTCTGCTTACCTCGCTCTTGAGGCTGAGCTGGCTGCTCTGTGCGCTGGCGCATCCTCTTCTACCTCCTTGGACCCATCCACTTCTTTCTTTTCACACCCACGTTTCCTCCCACTCGAGCGAAACATGGCCGCCATTCTCCGCCATCTTACACACATCTACGGTCCTCCTCCACCTACTCCAGTACCATCACCACCTCCTTCGCCTCCTTAACGATCATCACCTCTTCCATCACCCCTAGGCGATCATCCCCTCACATCACCACATCTTCTCCACCCACGACCACTACCGTCGACCCTACACTCCCACCACCCTCCTCTATCACCACTGCATATTCGCACGGCAAGAAATTAGCTGTGCACTCGAAATCATTGCCCACTCCCACCACATTGGTCGCCGTATCTCTCCCACTTACCATTACCACCGACACTCCACCCATAGTTCACACCACCACCGCACCCATCCATCCACCATCTCCCCCTCTCTCTCCACTTCTCCGCACACCCATCACCTCTCCCGCCCACACACCTCCATCCTCTTCCGAGGAGGATGAGGAGATCACCCCTCCTGCACCTTGATTTTGGTTTTTTTCTGATTTTTCCCCTAGCTATTTTTCAGATTCACCACGAAGAAATCTTTTCTCTAGCATCGTCATGATCATCTTGGGGGAAGTCAATCTTTTGTGTTATGTTGTCATGTCTTGTTTGGTGTGTGCGTGTTTATATGTGTTCGTGTGCATGTGTGTTATATATTTGGTTTGAGTGACTATTTTCTTTATTTTTCTTTTTCGTTTTGTGTCTTTCATGTTTTTCAATTTTTGTGTCGGTGCGTGCTTCCCTCCCATTTTCCTTGCCCTCCCGTATTCACTCTTATTGCATTGAGGACAATGCAAGATTCAGCTTGGGGGAGTTGCACTTTGTGCGTCAGTTGTGTCTTTTTCCTGTTTTTGAGTCGTTTTCATCGTGTTTTTCTTTTTCTTTCCTATCTTTTTTATCTCCCTCTCCTAGAGATGACCCCACATGATGAACTGCCATGGAACCATATACACACTTAGCTTAGCTACGATAATCACTTTCACTACCCCTAGGAAGCCGAGTCCTACTGCATTTCATGCTTCATGGGTTCACTTTGCTTTTGTGTGAGTTGTTTGTCGTGACTAGCTAGTTGGTATACTTCAACATTGTGATTTTGATTTATATACATATCCTTGGTTGACCCCTAGACTACCATGCTTAAATTTCGAATATGCGGTATTTTGCCTCCACTGTTTGCTTCTCTATGCATGATTAATAATATATATATATATATATATATATATATATATATATATATATATATATATATATATATATATATTACTCTTCATATCGCATGTG
This sequence comes from Scilla litardierei, assembly GCA_030789695.1. NCBI lineage: Eukaryota > Viridiplantae > Streptophyta > Magnoliopsida > Asparagales > Asparagaceae > Scilla > Scilla litardierei. The sequence continues at coordinate 38,714 of JAULAV010006566.1, read as the reverse complement.
TCGAGACTCTATCAATAGGACTAGGATAACCCATTTTTCTTATGCTCTGATTCGCGAGAAAAATTTTCTTTTGCCCAAGTGTTTAGAATTCGATTTCTCTTTTGTTTTACTTGGTGTAAATCCCCTCGTCGTGTACCGTTCTCCCACGTGGGAGAGTACACAAATATATAGCCAAAAATCTAAAAGCCCAAAAAAAGAAAAAAAGAAGAGAGAAGAAAAATCCAAAAAGAAAAAAATATGTATAACCAAAAATCCAAAAAAATACAAATACCCAAAACCTAAAAAAATTCCCGTTGTGAATACCATTTCTATCCACCGTGAATAAAGGGAAGGCGAGAATTTGCACCAAGTGTTGTACTCCACACCTTCTCAACATCTTTCGTTTTTGAACACACTTGGCATAGGAATTTTCTAGCGATTACCTAGGCAATAGTGCGGTTATCTTCTAGTCCATAGCAGTGGAGTCCCCAACACATGATACGCTTCGATTCTTACTCTACTCTCATGCATGCTTGAGTTATTATTCACTGCTTATTCGAATTGAATCGATATTTGGGTCATTCCTTGGGTATGTGTATATGGAGCTTTACTGCACAATTTAGATAGTGATACCGTCTGCTAGCTCACGACCTCACTCACTTGCGCTTTACCGCGTGGACACACGACACTTGTATGGACTCGTATTCCTAGGTTTAGTGATGTGTTAATCGCATGCTTGCTTAGTGTTGCATGATTGATTTCGTTGGCTCTGACGGGCGATCTAGGATTTATTTTCTTTATTTCGATTTCTTCCTTTCTATTTTTCCCTCCGAGCTCCTACTCTCACTCGTCTTCCTTGAGGACGAGGAAGGGTTCAGCTTGGGGGATTTTGACGTGCGTTTATATTTTATATATTCATGCATGTCTTCTTCGTGATTTTCCATTGTTTTCCGGTGTTTCGTATCTATTCTCTTGTGATTTTTAGTGTTCTTTCAGTTTCTTTGTGTTTTTGTGTCGTTGCATGAGATTGACAGTGCTGGGGACATATAAAGCAGATATCATGAGTCCCCAGAACAACGGGAGGTGCCACGTGCGATCCCGAGGGCCAAACGTCGAAGAATGCCATATATCAACCCTCAACCGATCGGGTGGACAGACCCACCCGATCGGTTCGTTCACGCGTATCCGACCCGAACAGGAGCAGCAGTGAAGAAGAGCTCACCCGATTGGTTCAGTGATCGGGTGAAAATGACAGTGCTGTCTATCTTTTGGAGCTGAATTCCAACTGATCGGGTGACATCTCACCCGATCGGTTCATCTGTAGCCGAATTCTCCCAACTCACGACCCGACGACATCACCCGATCGGTTCAGCGACAGGGTGATGTATCTCCAAAGCTGAAGACCAAGTCGACATCCATCTCACCCGATCGGTTGATGCTTCAACCGATCGGGTGGACACTTATCTATACATATTGCCCTAGGTTTTCCCAGAAAACGATCCCCTTTTCTAAAACTGTCTTTTTGGGATTTTTGACGGCTGCGAATTTATTCTGTTTTGTAAGTTCTCTGATTGTTCTGAAACTTTGATATTGCATTAGTACTATTGTTAGCTTCTTCATTCTATTGCTTGATCTTGATTTCAATGGTTATATTTTGTTGTGTTGCTCTTTTTGCAATGAACTGTGAGTAGTTCCCCAATCTAGGGCATTGGTGGAAACCCCTTTGTGGGTTCTCCCTAGAACGACCATAAGATTATGGTTTCGATATGATATAGGAATTTAGATGGTTACACGGGACGTTTCATTGTCATTGGCGGGAGAAAGACAGCCTCTGACCATCGAGCCAAGGGGAAATAAAACGAGAGTTTGATCCCCTAGCCATAGCTAAGTATCACTTTTAGAGGCAACGTCTCACCACTAAATCCTATAATCCAATCGTATCCCTATCCGTCGGTCGTAATAGAGAGGACATATGATAGGGTGGAAACCAAGTTCCTAGGTTTCCTTTTATATCTTACATTCTTCGTAGCTCATTTCATGACAACCAACCGATCGACAGGGCTAGCTCACCCACCGGGTGATCCGTTTCATACTTGTTAACAAGCATAACACACGCCTCCCTGAGTTTGACCCCCAAGCCACACTACAACACCGTGTGCTTGCGGTTACAAATATTTAAATCTGGTAGCCCCGATCCTACTGCATATAGTGCCAAATCTAGGGGACGTTAGCAGGGTATAACATAAGGGAATATCCTATTATTCACCACGAGATTGGGGGTAGGAGAATGCCCTTAGGTTAGACGACCTCTCCTGAGACTCAATGAACCCAATAATCGATCATCTATTAATCCAATCTTAACCCTAGTTCAATGGCAGGTAAACCCTAAGCACTAGAGCTTTTATCCCCTGATTTCACCCCTTTTTATTCTCTCACTCGACCTCATTCGATAGCATAGCTTTGGAAAGAAGATCCTGAAGGGTTTTGGCGGACCCTCAGTGCTCAGATCTATGCACGTCCTTAGTCGGACGGATCACAGAGGCATAAAGCGCAGCAGAAAAATAAAACATGCTAGCTAAACATTTTAGCTAGGCCCTGAGAGAGCCAGAACCTAGCCAGATCTATGCTAACTTGGGGTGGATCTGACCACCCCAAGAGGGATCTATCCTACTGCGACGAAATTAAATTACACTAAAAAGCTTTAAAGAATATACCTAGAATCTCAACCCTTGGGCAGGCAAGATGTACCGTATCAGCTTCTTACGCTCCTCGTAGCCAAATCGCCTTGACTCGATCCACCTGAGCCTCCTTGCACCTTCGAACTGATCCACCCGAGCCATCACCCGCCTCCGAGCCGATCACTTGCGGTAGAAGGTTTCACTTGAGTAGGCCCACGTATTAGACGTTTGGATCCGAATCCAAAACCCCCTTCATAGCCTTGCTAGGACTCATCGAGAGAATAGGAAGAAGAGAGGAAGAATGGTTTAAGTCGTAAATCGAGCTTGCTCAAAATTCGGAGCTACTCGATCGAAGACTTGGTGCGTTTTTAAACGGAGAGAGTGCACCCCTATTTATATAGGGAGTCTGCACCTCTCTTTCCGTCACGAGCAATATGGGACAAAACATTAAACAAGAGGGATTTAATTTGGCTAATTGAAGTTAGTAAGCCTTTCACAAAGGCTACCTTCAACGAATTAAATCTTTTCATCTATTAAACTTTAGACACCAAACAAGCTATCATTTCAAAGGGCTTGAAATAGTGAACTTGTAGGAACGAACAGCGACGAAATCCGACCTCGTTTGACCCCTCAAATAATTTCCCAAAGATGGGCAAAAATCATATTTTCGCAGCCGTCATATAGGGTTTCAAAAACCATATTTCAGCTTAAGTTAAAATGCGGGCGCGCCCGCTCCCCTTGCGGGCGCATGCCCTCAAGGGCGCAGTAATACCCCCCGGCCCACATGGGCGGGCCGGGTCATAGGGCGGGGCGGGGCCGCCTGCCCGCTCAACGAGCGGGCGCCCTGCCCCTTTGGCGGGTGCAGCCCGCATTGCGGGCCGACTCGCAATGGAGGGGCGGGCGCGACCCGCACATCGGGCTTGCCCGCTCAGAAAACCAGGCTTGCCCACTTCCAGAGCGGGCGCGCCCAGTCCCTTTTGCTGCCTTGCTTGGGCCCTTAGTGGGTCTAACTCACTTGGCCCCTTTGAGATGTTTTTGCATTTTCGGGCTCGTTCGAGCTCCGTTTTGGACGCGGTTTGAACCTTTGTTTAGACCGGAACGATCCCGTCAACCAGGTAACCTTTCCAATTCTTTTTTTCCTATAAATTTTATCGTAAACAATTTACGACACATTCAATCTTGTTTGCATCAAATGCAACATTGTCCCTATTTATGACTTAGTCTCACAACTAGCTTGTGGACTTAACCATTTCATCATATGAATTCCTCTTAACAATCTTCCTATTACTAAGACACGAATGCTACTCGGTGTGAGACCCTACAGCCTAACCTTACTACAGGTTGGGGCTCGAAACCCCTAGACGACGGTCACCATGAGCAGTAGTTGTCATCCCTATTTCAGAATCATCATAATGTGATCGATCCATTGACAAAAGAATCGTTGGATTCACTTTGAATGTGTCAGTGATGAATACTGTTAATTATAGTCCCTTCGTCAAGACTGTGTATCTGTTGGCCTAGGGTACGATTTACTGTCAACCCCATTAGACAACATTGGTTAGTATACGGTGGTCTTTGTTGTATTTACGTTGTACATCTTACAACGTACCCCGACCGAGGATTAACACAAAGACCGTACTGAGCCTGTGACACTAACTTCCCTTTAACGGAAGTGATGAATCCCATCTTAGTCATCTACTTGCCTCGAGAGCTTCAGGTGTAACCCAACCTACGATCTTTCAGCAGACCTATCCTCGAAGCTATATCATAGGTCTAAGCGACACTATTCACCCATAGGTTCGTACAAATGACTTCAGGCCTTAAGGACCAGCTTACCTATCATCACCCTCGAGTTATTAAAGACAGTTTAGTTAAATTTAACCATTTAATAACTCTAAGTTGGTCGTTTAGTGAACTTATTCTCTAATGAGCACATGTGTCTCGTCTCCGACTTCACCAAGTCGAATGACTATGAGATCATCATTACCGTAAGGTAAGACAAAGACATAGTGGTCTGTCCGATGTGTCGATATCCAGTTCTCGACACATCTATGACCATGAACTGTTTAAGACTTAAGTTTCTGTTCGGTCACTTACTACTCATAATCGAGATCTACATCTGGATACGTAAGGACCTAACTATAAGTTTAAGAAAATTATCTAAGTATATGATTCAATGAATTCATACTTGGGATAAATGATACCATATAATATCTTAACGAGACGTATACTAACGATAAATTGCCTTATGGGCAAATATCCTCCTACATCTCCCACTTGCACTTAGGCTATTTATCATGGTATCTCATACCGTTGTAGCATATCAGTCACATTGGACTGCACATGCCAATCCTAAGAGTGGATTTACTAACGAGTATCTATAATGCATTTAAATAGATTTTTATTCATACATCTTTTGATCACACAAGGTTGATCCTCGAAAACTGATTTGGATCAATTTTCCTTTCTTTGTATAGCTAACTATTAGCTCATACAATCTTGTTATAGGGTCTAACTTTTCTACAAGTCTATCATGGCTCATTTCAATTATTTTGTGTCAATATGTCAAGTACATAAGTGACACCTTAAATCTCTATATATTTGATTAAATCAAAACTAGTTTGATTTAATGTCACATATAGATGATTCAAATGTGTTGAAAACCTTTTTACTTAGTCCGAGAAACCCGGAGCTAAGTATATGAGTTATCTTCCACTAACTTTAAGAATTAACTGATTAAATACTTCTACTATATATCTAAATCATATTTAGAATATATATGATACGCATAACCAATTGAGAAGTGTTTAGATGGAACGTATCAGTGTCAGGTTGGGTTTGACAAATGAGTCATATCAAGATCGGTTTAAGGAATCTTGATATTGACTTACTCAGTCAAACGTCCTACTTAGTACTTTTCCCTTAACTGCATTTAATAATAACTCTTAAGAGTCAAATGTAGTTTAAATTAAGAATAAATCTTAATATGCGTATAATTGTGATCATATACAATTATACGCTCCTGAACTTATATTTAACTATTTTACTGGCTATAAAATTAAGTCAGCTCCAAACAATCAAATTATTCAGATGCTCTGCTTGTCAGCTCGAGAATTAATGCAACTGCTTAGACAGCCACATTCACAGAAATTTAAGCCATTCACAACAAATCACAATTTCAAAAAGAAGCACATTTCCCGAGCATTTTATTAAAGCAATGGATTCATAAAAATGAATCATAATGTGTTTATCATAATAAACCTTGAGCGTAAACACTCAATCATTGTTTTAACCTAAGGAACGATACATTTTATTCATAAAAAGAAATAAATATCAGTTCCTTCTTCTTCACGTCTCTTGAAGTCCTTGCATAGCCCCAGCAGCAATGATTGCTCAGATGCCGACCGTCCTCAAAACTTTTTTCATCCTCTGCTTCATATCAGCCACATGTATACATTACACAGATGTCTTAGTATCTCATACTATGTGATAAAGCATTTATGGAAATAATTATTCTTTATTAAATTGAATTTGTTGTACCTGAGGTAGAGGCATCAGTATGCCCCTTCATCTTTTCTGTAAGGTAAACCTTGCAGTTCCTCTTCCAATGGCCTATCTTATGGCAGTGAAAGCATTCGAATTTGGACGGAGCCCCCTTTGTCTTCTTCTTCCCCTTCTTTACCTTGGCTGGTTGTGGGACCTGCCTCTTCTTCCCTTGCCTTTCGGCTGGTCTGAAGAAGCAGAGCTAGCAACCAACACAGTCGATTTCTTCTCGATCTCCTCAAACTGCCTAAGCTTGCTGAGGAGACCAGGAAGATCCATTTCAATACCGTTCATAACGAAACTAGTAATGAAAGGTTTGAAGTCTGGGGTCAAAGACTTAAGGATGATGTCCACGGACATCTCATTATCCAGGACAAAACCCAACAGGGCGGCGTCTTCCACGTACCTGATCATCTTAATAACATGATCTTGCACATGGCCCGTTTCATCCTTAGCTCCCCAGAGGTTGCTCGTGGCTTCAAATTTGGCAGCCCTTGACCGCTTGCCAAATAATTCCTCTACATTGAGAATCATGCTTTGAACATCCAGATGTTCATGCTTTTTCTGCAGATTGTTGTTCATTGAAGCTAGAGTAAGGCATCTGGCCTTCTCGACATCTCTTTGGTTCTCCTTGTAGGCTTTCTTCTCCTCAGGCATTGCATCTTCATCTAGCCTTTCCAGAGGGTCCTCGAACAGCACGTATCCAATCCCAGCTAGAGAAAGGACTAAATTAATGTTTCTAAGCCAATCCTTATAGTTTGTTCCATCGAGCACAGTCCTCTCTATCATATACTTTAGACCTGAATCCATTCTGCAATTTGGCAGATACTTAGTCAGTATATGTTCGTTGTATAGTTTCAGTGGTTTTTAATAAAACTATATTCTTACATTAAATTTATTAAAGCCATAATAATAAACCGTTTATATTACAATAACATTTGTGGGAGAGGGATCCGACTACCCTGAGTCTGACAACCTTGAGCGTGTCTCAACAAGTTGTCCGACTCTGCAGTCGTCAACGAACTCATCGTCAATCATATTAACTATGATTCCCTTTCGATTTTTTACCCCTAGTCATTTGTGATAATGAGTGTGCTCATCCAAATCACAATGGCTAGCCTAGTCGGACGCTTGTTTTCTCGTCTAGCCTGACTTGCCTCGGTGCTCATTGTATGCACGACACATCGGTGTGGGTCAGGTCTTAGACTACATCATTGGTTAGACTTACGCCGGCGCTCGGTGTATGCACGACACGACAGTTTGGGTCAAGTCGAGATGTAATCAAGAAATCGGTTTCTATAAGATTGCCATGTCACAGCTTGAGTGTAGCTCAACAACCGTAACACGGGTCATACAGTTGCCAACTCTTAAAACAAGGAGGGCTATGATTTATCTTGAACAAGATTATTATCGTATTTGACTTAGGTATAGTCGATGGACTTACACAGTCATGATTCGACTCCTTGCGGTCTAGCAGACGCGGCCATGGAATTTACTAAGCCAGGACCACTTAACCTCTAGTCTAGCTAGGGTGGTCTAGCAAGCTTAGCCAAGCACATTGACCGACATCATGATCCATTGAAGGAGGTTCATCAATTCTATGTTCGTCTATCAACTAAATAGCTTTTAATTAATACTAGTTAATCCTTATCAACTAGTTGATTCTTAAAATTCGAAATTTTTATGGATTTGTTTGATAACTTTTATTAGATCCGTATCAACTATAAGGTTCATTTTGTTCATCGTGCTACCCCAATTTTTATTAGGATTTTAATAAAACAATTAAAACATTTTACAAAATTAGTCATTTAATGATAATCATTATTTAAACAATTTATGATAATGATTGTCAATTAAAGGGACTACCCTAATCGGGAATTAGGCTTTGATGTTGTATTTGTTCATTTTAAAACGTAGCATGTCACTTGTCATTAAATATTTATCTTATAAACTTTTATTCAATTAATGGCTAATCTAAAGGGTTCATTAATAATTTATTCGTCTTGTCCATTAAACATTAAGCAACTAATTTACTGACATTAGAATTAGGGTTCAATCATGTGACATATTATGAGAACATGAAAAATAAAATAATCTACAACATAAATGAATAACTTGCATACCAAAAAAAAATTTAACGCATAAATTCAAAGATCCACAATTTTAAAACTTCAACCATTTTATCACATAAAATTTGGTTTATAAAAGTTATCAAATAATTTTAAATACAAACTTAAGCTTTAAAATTAATGAAACATTTTAAGATTAAATTATCTCATAAAATAATCTTTAAAACTTTATGTACCTAAAAGAAATGACTGTTTTAATTCCATCTCATGAAAGAAAAAATTTCCTTTATGTTACATACACTACAAAATAATTTTAAAACATTTTTAAAATCATTGAAATCAATTTTAAAACTTTCAGATAAAGTTAAAAAATCTGTCAAACTTTATGTAACTAAAAGAAATTAATTTTTTAATATCATCTCAAGGAATACAATTTTTCTTAATGTTACATATACTTTAACACATTTTTAAATGCTTACTAAAAGTATTTTATCTTATAAAATAAATTTTTCAAAGCAGTTTTAATCATAAGAGGCTCATTAAACTTTATCATATAAAATTTAAAAGTCTCCAAAAATTCTTTCATGTCATAAAAACAATTTTTAAAACAATTAAAAGAAAGGTACAAAATAATTTTAAAATTATCAAATAACGTTAAAATCTATATGTTCAAAACAAGCAATTTTAATAATTTAAAATCACTGCACATCAAGATCTAAAAGCATAACCGTGGCTCTGACACCACTGAAGGGTTTTGACGGACCCTCAGAGCTAAGATCTGTGCACGTCCTATGTCGGACGGACCACAAAGGGCATAAAGCGCAGCGAAAAAATAAAACATGCTAGCTAAACATTTTAGCTAGGCCCTGAGAGAGCCAGAACCTAGCCCGATCTACGCCAACTTGGGGTGGATCTGACCACCCCCAAGAGGGATCTATCCTACTGCGATGAAATTAAATTACACTAAAAAGCTTTAAAAAACATACCCTGAATCCCAACCCTGGGGCGGGTAAGATGTACTGCACCAGATTCTTACGCTCCTCGTAGCCAAACCGCCTTGACTCGATCCACCTGAGCCATCCTGCACCTTCGAACTGATCCACCCGAGCCGTCACCTGCCTCCGAGCCGATCACTTGCGATAGAAGGTTTCACTTGAGCAGACCCGCATCTTAGATGTCTGGATCCGAATCCAAAACCCCCTTTGTAGTCTTGCTAGGACTCGTCGGTAGAATAGGAAGAAGAGAGGAAGAATGGTTTAAGTCGTAGATCGAGCTTGCTCAAACATCAGAGCTACTTGATCGAAGACTTGATGCATTTTTCAACGAAAAGAGTGCACCCCTATTTTTATAGGGAGTCGGCCTCTCTTTTCGTCACGAGCAATGTGGGACAAAACATTAAAGAAGAGGGATTTAATTTGGCTAATTGAAGTTAGTAAGCCTTTCACAAAGGCTAACTTCAATGAATTAAATCTCTTCATCCATTAAACTTTAGACACCAAACAAGCTATCATTTCGAAGGGCTTGGAATAGTGAACGTGTAGGAATGAATGATGATGAAATCTGAACTCGTTTGACCCCTCAAACAATTGCCCAAAGATGGGAAAAAATCAGATTTTCATAGCCGTCATATATGGTTTCAAAACCTCTATTTCAGCTTAAGTAAAAATACGGGCGTGCCCGCTAGGCAAGCGGGCGCGTCCACTCCCCTTGGAGGTGCGCACCTGCAAGGGCATAGTAATGCCCCCCGATGCACCTACAAGGGCGCAATAATACCCCTCGGCCCGCTTGGGCGGGCCGGGTCATAGGGCGGGGCGGGGCCGCCTGCCCACTCAGCGATCGGGCGCCCCGCCCCTTTGGCGGGTGCTGCCCGCATTGCGGGCCACCCCACAATGGAGGGGCCGGTGCGGCCTGCACATGGGCCTGCCCGCTTAGAAAAGCAGGCGCGCCCGCTTCCAGAGTGGGCGCGCCCCGCCCCTTTTGCTGCCTTGCTTGGGCCCTTAGTGGGTCTAACCCACTTGGCCCCTTTGAGCTGTTTTTGCATTTCCGGGCTCGTTTGAGCTCTGTTTTGGATGTGGTTTGAACCTGTGTTTAGACCGGTACAATCCCGTCAACCAGGTTATCTTTCCAATTCTTTTGTTCCTATAAATTTTTTCGTAAACAATTTACGACACGTTTAATCTTGTTTGCATTAAATGCAACATTGTCCCTATCTATGACTTAGTCTTACAACTGGCTTATGGACTTAACCATTTCATCATATGAATTCCTCTTAACAATCTTCCTATTACTAAGACACGAATGCTACTCGGTGTGAGACCCTACAGCCTGACCTTACTACAGGTTGGGGCTCGAATCCCCTAGACGACGGTCACCACGAGCAACAGTTGTTGTCCTTGTTTCAGAATCATCATAACACGATCGACCCATTGACAAAAGTATTGTTGGGTTCACTTTGACTGTGTCAGTGATGAATACTGTTAGCTATAGTCTCTTCGTCAAGACTGTGTCTCTGTTGGCCAAGGATACGGTTTACTGTCAACACCATTAGACATCATTGGTCAGTATACGGCGGTCTTTGTTATATTCATGTTGTACATCTTACAACGTACCCCGGTCGAGCATTAACACAAAGACCATACTGAGCCTGTGACACTAACTTCCCTTTAACGGAAGAGACAAATCCCATCTTAGTCATCTACTTGTCTCGAGAGCTTCAGGTGTAACCCAACCTAAGATCTTTCAGCAGGCCTAGCCTCGAAGCTAGATCATTAGTCTAAGCGACACTGTTCACTCACAGGTTCGTGCAAATGACTTCAGGTCTTAAGGACCAGCTTACCTATCATCACCCTAGAGTTATTGTAGATAGTTTAGTTAAAGTTAACCATTTAATAACTCTAAGTTGGTCGTTCAGTGAAATCATTCTCCAATGAGCACATGTGTCTCGTCTCCGACTTCACCAAGTCGAATGACTATGAGATCATCATTACCCTAAGGTAAGACAAAGACATAGTGGTCTGTCCGATGTGTCGATATCCAGTTCTCGACATATCTATGACCACGCACCGTTTAAGACTTAAGTTTCTGTTCGGTCACTTACTACTCATAATCGAGATCTACATCTGGATATGTAAGGACCTAACTATAAGTCTAAGTAAATTATCTAAGTATATGATTCAACTAATTCATACTTGGGATAATTGATACCATATAATATCTTAACAAGACGTATACTAAGGATAAATTGCCTTATGGGCATATATCCTCCTACAGATACAAAAATCGGCACTCAACGATCACCTCACTGTGTTTGACCCATTAGCGCTACAACCGACACCGTGTGCTTGCAGTATAAATTTTATTAGCTCTATGAGAGAGAACAAGCTTTTTGGCACCATTGTCGGGGAGGCATGATTTGATATCGATGTTTATCTTTGTTGATAGACTACGTATTTCTTTACCATATTTTCACTTCTCTATTTTTCTTATATTACAGGTAAACACAGGTTTGCACGATGATGTTGGCCATTATGAGAACTGTGCAAGCTCTTGCCAGTAAAATGGACAGTCTGACACATAATATAGCATCTAATGATGGGGACAACTTCCTTCAATCCAACCTTGTCGGTGAGCCACGGTATATATCGCATACAAGACGACATATATGGCCAACGTCAATTTGGAGTTCATCCATGTGATTCACCGCCTCACACACCTTACCACCATTGGACGCACTACTCCACTCATCCTTACGAAATTCACAAGTGGGAACAACATACTCCTTCCTGTAGTTGACGCCACTTAAATTGCTTGTGATTGATATTCTAGCTATAGAATCCATCAGTAGCAATGATTATCACCCTCCTTCTGTGCGGCTTGATGTTGAGCAAGAAACCATTGCATTCCAAGAGGAGGCACCGCAGATCATTGCAACATACTACCAGATTAGTACAATTGTGCCATTTCCAGAAGAAGCCTCAACTTTAGGAGAAACATGATATAAAGGTTACAACCCCCCTTGCCAGGACAGATTTACTCAAATTGCTTGTGATTGATATTCTAGCTATAGAATCCATCAGTAGCAATGATTATCACCCTCCTTCTGTGCGGCTTGATGTTGAGCAAGAAACCGTTGCATTCCAAGAGGAGGCACCGCAGATCATTGCAACATACTACCAGATTAGTACAATCGTGCCATTTCCAGAAGAAGCCTCAACTTTAGGATAAACATGATATAAAGGTTACAACCCCCCTTGCCAGGACAGATTTACTCAAATGGACCATGAGGATGAGGTTGTGTTGTCTGAGGACTTCATAAGGATTTTGCAGTGCCAAAACATTAAACCTTCAAGGGACACGCCACGAACCGAGGTAATGGAGTGGAGGACATTAATTCTCCTTAGGTAGAACTCAAACCTCTTCCCCGTAATTTAAAATACGCATTTTTAGGGGAGAACTCCATATACCCGGTCATTGTCATTGCTTCATTGACTAGCAGCGAACTTGATGACCTTGTAGCCATTCTCAAAAAGTTTAGAAATGTTATAGGATACACCATCAACGACATAAATGGTCTTAGCCCTGGTAGATGCACTTATAAGATCCTTCTTGAGGATGAGAAAGCCACCTCTATTGAGTCTTAAAGGTGACTTAACCCCAATATGACAGAGGTGGTCAAAAAGGAAATTTTGAAACTACTTGAAGCATGGATAATCTACCATATCTCTAATAGCAAGTGGGTTAGCCCAGTTCAATTAGTTCAAAAGAAGGGAGGGATGACAGTCATGAAAAATGATAAAGATGAGCTCATCCCCACTAGGACTGTCACTGGGTGGTGGATGTGCATCGACTATAGTAAGCTCAATAAAGTGACCCGAAAGGACAACTACCACCTCCATTTCATTGATCAAATTCTTGAGCGTCTGGCCAAGCACTCACACTTCTGCTTCATAGATGGATATTCTGGATTCCTTCAAATACCCATCCATCTCGACGATCAAGAAAAGACCACTTTCACATGTCCCTACGGCACCTTCGCCTATAGAAGTACGCCGTTTGGACTATGTAATGCCCCTGTGACATTCCAAAGATGTATGACCGCCACATTTTCTGACTTCGTTAAGAATATCATGGAGGTTTTCAAGGACGATTTCTCCGTCTATGGCATGAGCTTTAACTATTGCCTAGAGAATTTAACTAAAGTGCTCTAAAGATGCCAAGATGTTAACCTAGTCCTCAACTGGGAAAAATATCATTTCATGGTTCAAGAGGGCATAGTCCTAGGACACATTATCTCACCTATGGAATAGAGGTCGATAAGTCTAAAATTGAAGTCATCGAGGGATTGACACCCCCGTGAATGTGAGAGGAATTAAGAGCTTTCTTGGGCACACATGATTTTATCGTCGCTTCATTAAGGATTTTTCCAAGATCGCACGACCCCTAGCCGAGCTATTAGCTAAGGACACTCCTTTCATATTTTTTGATGATTGTCATGTAGCTTTCAGCAGTCTAAAGAAAGAACTCACCTCTGCGCCAATCATCCAAACCAGAGACTAAAGCCTACCATTTGAACTAATGTGTGATGCAAGCGATGTTGTTGTTGGGGCAGTTCTGGGACAAAGAAAAGACAACAGACTTCATGCTATATACTATACAAGAAAAACCCTAGATGAGGCCTAACAGAATTACACCATTACAGAGAAAGAGCTGCTCTCTGTTGTCTTTGCCATTGAAAAGTTCAGATCTTATCTCGTTGGGTTTAACGTTATAGTCCACACAGATCATGTCGCTCTCAGATACCTGCAGAACAAGAAGGATGCCAAACCATGGCTGGTTAGATGGACCCTTCTGCTTCAAGAATTTAATTTGGAAATCGAGGATAAGAAGGGGGCCAAGAATGTGGTCACTGACACCTGTCCCGCATTATATATGATGATCCAAATCCTTCCCTATCGATTGACGACTCCATTCTAGATGATCACATGTTCACCGTCGCTCTGGCCGAAACCCCTTGGTTTGCAGACATCGTTAATTACCTTACTTACGTCATCATGTAATATAACATAACCTCGCAGCAATACACAAGGTTCTTGCACGATATCCGAAGTTACTTTTGGGATGATCCGCTTGTCTACAGGACTTGTAATAATGGGATCATAAGGAGACACTTCTCAGAGAGTGAGGTGGCATCCGTAATATCACATTGTCGTAATCTGAAATGTGGTGGACATGCAAGCATAATGAAGACAGCGACAAAAATCCTTTAATGCGGGTTCTATTGGCCTATGTTATTCAAGGGTGTGAATGCCTTTATAAGGGAGTGCGACAAATGTCAGATGGTAGGTAACATTTCCAGGAGGAATGAGATGCTGCTTAACAGTATCCTGAAAATTGAAGCGTTCGATGTCGAGGGGATAGACGTAATGGGACCGTTTCCATCCAGTCAAGGTAACCAATATATAATGGTTGCAGTAGACTACATCTCAAAATGGGTTGAATCTATTACCTCGCCGACTAATAATGCTCGAGTAGTCGCAAAGTTTTTCAAAAAGTATATATTTCCCAGATTCGGGGTCCCGAGAGTTCTCATTAGTGATGGAGGAAAGAATTTCATCGTGAACAAATTTGAAGCCCTTTTAAGGAAATACAGGATATGCCATCGTGTCGGGCTCGCTTACCATCCTTAGACAAGCGGCCAAGGGGAGATCTCCAACAAAGAGATAAAGAGTATCCTGGAGAAGACAGTAGTGAGTTCAAGGAAGGATTGGGCACTGAAATTAGATGATGCCTATGTGCTTACCGAACTGCATATAAAACCACGATTGGAACTTAACACTATCAATTAATCTATTGAAAGGCGTGTCACCTTTCGGTAGAACTAGAGCACAAAGCTTATTGGGCCATCAAACACCTAAACTTTGATAACAAGTGTTCACAAGAGCACTGCCTTATACAGCTAAATGAGTTAGATGAGTTTAGGCTTGATGCCCATGAGAATTCCCACATTTACAAATGGAAGCCAAAACGGTGGCACGACAAGTGCACCATAAGGAGGGAGTTCAAGGAGGGTGACATGGTTCTCCTCTTCAATGCAAGGCTAAGGATATTCCCAGGAGAGCTATGATCGAGGTGGTCTGGACTGGTCAAGGTCATTCGAGTTTTTCCTTAAGGCTCCGTCGAAGTGATCGAAAAATGGGATTTGTTTAAGGTCAACGGACAGAGACTGAAGCACTATTTCACGGGAGACCCCATCAGAGAAGAGCAGGTCTTAATGTTGTCACCTTAAGAAGAGCCCACATAGGATGTCCTGGACTTCTCCACCCTCAAACCGCCATGACAACATTTCGATAGGGAGTTGAGCTCACGACTTAAAACGAGTGCTTCTTGGGAAGCAACCCAATGGTTTTTGTTTAGTTTTTATTATTTGATTTAGATCTTAGTTTAGTTTAGGATAGCTTAAATTTTCACCTTAAATAAAGCCCAAAAGACCCAAAAATTAACTAATTGTTTGTGGTAGGAAGAAGCCTATGGAAGCAGGAAGAACCATTGGACACTGCCGGGTGAAGCTAATCCACGCAGCCACGTGGAGGATACGAGCAGAAGAGAAGGGGAACATCTGAGATGATGAACGATGTGACCATGTGGGAGAGCACACACGACCGCGTCGTAGGGGTAATACCTTATGCTTAAAATTTTCAATTTCATATGGTCGCGTCACCCAGTCGACGCGGCCGCATAACTCTCTGTCAATTGAGCCCAAAATTGACCTTCTGCAAGGTCTACGCAGTCGTTTTATATTAATCAAAACAACCGCATCGATCCTCATTTTCAAGCCACAATACGCGGCCATTTAAACCAACTCGAAATGGCTGCGTCCCAACCACAAATTCCAAAGCCAAAATTTTCCAATTCGACGCGGTCATTTAAACAATTCGAAACAACCGCGTAACTTTCTGTTTTCTTGGCTCAAAATCACTTTTCACCAGGGACTACGCGGCCGTTTAAACCTAAATGACGCAACCATGTCGAATCAAATTTTTGAGCCTCATTTTCTACCAATTCGACGCGGCCGTGTAACTCGCTATTTTTCGAGCCAAAAACTCCCACTTTCTGTAGGAACGATGTGGCCCTTTCATTTCAAATGATGCGATCGTGTCGCAACCTTACAAATACCCCCAAAGCCTTAAACGGCCGTTCACTCTTCATTTTTCTCGAAACGATTAGACTCCCTCGCCTTCCTCTCTCTACTCTCCAACTCTCCTAATCACTCCCCAACTCTTCCTCCTCCATCAGTTCCCTCATCCACCTCCTCCACCACTCGAATCGAGCGACCAAGGAAGCCCTAATAGCCCGTTTGGGGGATTTTGAGCATCAACTTGACACATGCAGCACGAGTTTAGCGATTAGCTTCAAGAGCAGCTTGGGGAGCCATCTCAAGGCATTGGCGCTTTCGATTCCAGCAAGGATCTTCAACTTTGGTAACTGCGCTCCATTACTCATTAATTTCCAAATTTTTCACTGAAATCAGCAAAAATTTGTGTGAGTCTAAACACACTTTACTTCACACTCTTTGCATCACTCACTTCTTCACACAATACCTCCCAGAGAGCATAAGAAGAAATCCACCACCACTGGCCCCACCCAGCGCAAGGGCAAGCACTGTAAAACAAAAAATTTACACGCTGATTTTGCCCAAGCCCAAGCAGATTTTTCTAGGGGAGACGCACCTCTTCCTCCCCCTCAAGTTGACACTCTAGGAATTAATTTTGTTGACGTGAATCAACGAATAAAATTCCTATCCCTTAACTCCAGGCCCATAGTGCTGACCAAATTTCCGAGCATCACTGCTTTTTCTGCAATAGGTCTCCGAGATGTCGTCAGCACCCTCCTCCGAAACATCGAATGGGAGGAATTCCTAGAGTGTGAGGCTAAGACTTATCGGAGGCTCACTTTTAGAGTTTATATCCACTTTAAAAGCCTATCCATCAGGGTTCCCATTCCGTATTATGAACAAGGAATACAACATGTCCATCGATTCCATTAACCCCCTCTTTAAGTGGCCCCGAGCTCTAGAGCCTGAAGCCTGCCACACAATTACCCATATCCTCCTGAGTATGATGCCAATATCTTTTGGTTGAGGATCACTGTCCTTTTTCCCTTCCCCATCACACGGGCGAAGGCGTCTTGCATCATCCACCCTGGCCTCTGTATCGTACAATGTATCATTACGAATTCTCTTTTCTGTCTATATGAGACTGGCCAAGTCTCATAGGGTGAGCTCTTCTTCCTCTGATGTGCCACCCAGCCATGTGCCCTCTGTGAGGGCACCACCATGGTTCCACATTATATCCTTCACACCGGATCCTGGCTGCACTCCAAATTTCTCCACACCCTCGCTAGCCCCAGCTCTCGTATCTACCATGGATGATTTATCACGATCATAGCCTAGCTTCCTCCCATTAGCATCAAGATTCCTGATTCCATGACTCTCGTCACAAGCCCCACATATCTAGATCTCTTGGTGCTCACGATTATGTACATTATCTGACTCAATGAGCCCGAGAGATATTTTTGGCTTCATAGGCCCAATTCCACCCCTTTTACCCGTCTCCCGAATCATGCACGCTTCGGACTTGGCACTTCCATGCAGTGGATCTTTCCAGCTGATCCTGATCTTGCCCAGGCAGCTTAGGCACCACAAGTACATCCATAGCCTGACCCTGATAGCCCCAAGTCCAGCCCCAACACATCCAGGACCCAGCTATCCCATCTGCATCCACTTCTAGTCTCACCGTCAGGGCCCTACTTTGCCAGTCTAGGAGATCTCGACACCATATTAAGGGTAGTAGTAGCGCTCCTCCACCACCACTTTCACACCTTATGTGTATGGCTCGATTGGAGGAGGAGTTCAGAGCTTTCAGGTCTTACACTGTCACCACTCTGACAGAATTCAGAGACACCCTCTCTGAGTTCAGGACGTCTATTGATAGCCTCACTTTCGCTGTCATGACCCTCCAGTCACAGTTCGACCGGGTCTACCAGTATCAATTCAGTAACGGCCATTACCCTACTGCTGCACCTCATCTCCTACACATTCGTATCCAGCCTCAGCCATCTCAGACTCCAGTTGACCCATCCACCTTTACTCCTCATGTGGACACCACCACACTACACATCTCCATTCCATCCCATCCATCTTAGGTGTATATGGACACTATTCCCACCACACCTCAAATCATTACCATTCTTTCCCAACCTCCATCCCCACAGCCCGAGACTGTGACTACTCCTCCACCCTCACCTCACCCCGACCCCGTGGCTTTACCCATTTCATCACCACACACCAGAGGTCACTGACATACCCACCTCTGGAGCACCACCTTCTCCCGCTCCGGCCACACATATTCCATGCCCTACACGTGCTTCCACACATCCTCACACATCTGCACCACCTGATGACACCATAGTCATCATATCCTCGTCCACAGAGGACTCATCTCCATCTCCACCTCCACCTCCACCCAACCCCACCACTTAAATCTGATGTAGTTCCATCCGCCCCATGCTCGCCCCACATTAACAGTGCAACTACAAACCAAGCCGATTCATCCATTCCATCCACTCCATCCACTCCACCCACCCAGCCGCTACCTGACGATGGCTCTGCATGATTGGATGACATTTCTTTGCACTCCCTCTCACCACATGGCCCACGTATCATACGCTCACACTTTTTGGGCAAGTTTTTCCTTAGATTGGGGGGGAGATGCACCTGGATCTCCTTCCCCTCATTATTTATTTGTCCTCACAATGTTGTTCCTATGTTTTCTCCGCGTTGAGGACAACGCTTGGTTTAGCTTGGGGGAAGAGAGTTTCACGCTGGTTTTCTATCTTTCCATTGTTTCCTTCTCTGTTTTCCTTCTTATTTTCTTGTTTTTATCGTCGTTTTTCGTTTTCATCTCGTTTTTCTTTCTCATTTTTCCATTTTATTTTCTTTTTCATATGGCATCATGTTTATATTCCTTATATGCACTCAAAAAGCCAAAAAATGAAAATAAAAATAAAAAACTCCTAAAATATCTACTTTCGCATCATGCATCATCATGCATCCATTTGTATATATTTGCATTCGCTTCGAGAATTTTTCGAAACCGAATCTTTATAAGCCTGGAATCTCGAGTTGAAATTAGTTTTTCGAACTTTTACGCTCGATTTCCACGATGTCGATTTGAGTGTATAAATAGGACGTGTCCATAACTCTAAATCCATCGTAATATCCTAGCTTTGGTCGTCCTCAATATCCCTAAGATAGGAGTACTTAAAAGCGACCTAGGTTGATACTTAGGAACCTATCTTATGCATGGACCTTAGAGGCGATAGTTGTGTATAATGGCTTGTAACCCCTTAAAATTTGGGTAACTACATATCACCTAGTACTGAGAATTGATTTTGTTTAGCCTCGCCCATGCTTTCCATAAGAAAAAAGAAAAAGAAAATTGTGAATAGAAAAAAATTTATGCATTGTTCCCCCATCGAAGCTGAGTAACTGGATCCCCACGATAGAAACCATCGGGGCATTGCATCAAAATGTCTAGCTTGGGGGAGAGGAACCGAATAAGGATCCTATTTGGTTTAAGTTAGTAGGTCTGAGGGATCCTTCTTGGCCCGATGCCCTAAGTTTGTCTGATCTGGGACCCAACACTCACTGCACAACCAATCGTAGATCCTAAAAAAAGAAAAAGAAAAAGAAAAATTTGTATATATACGTGCACTGTGATCGCTCCTTATTTTACACCATTTTTCTGCAAGTTTTCATGACATTTCGATCGCCCATATCGCATTTTCCACAATTATTCGACGATATCGTGTTGCTTTTCATTATTTCGTGTTTTTGTCATATTTCAGGAGATATGGAGTGATCTGGAGTGAAAATGAGATCAAGGGACTTTCATGCATACCGAAGCGTCGCCCACAGCTTATTTGAGGAGTTAGCAGCGCTAGAGGATGAGCAGAAGAGGAAGAAATTCGATAGAATCGACGAGGATGCGAGGAGGAGAAGAAAAGAGCCCAGATACAGCTCACTCGGCCGAACAGCCAGTTCACTCGGCCGAGAGAAGGATTGCACTCGCCCGAGTGAAACAGATACACACTGCTAATTTTTCTACGTTCACTCGGCCAAGCAAGAAAGTTCACTCGGCCAAGTGAGAAAACTCACTCGCCCAAGTGCGATAGGGATTTTTTTCCCAGAAGCGGACAAGTTACTGGAAATTTTGAGAAGACCCACTCGGCCGAGCAAGATTGCTCACTCGGCTGAGTGGAGAAGCCCACTCGCCTGAGTCAGACAGAGCGACATGCCTCCAATTTCCCCAGACTTTCTGTCTTTTATTGGGTCTGTCACTCGGCCGAGTAACATTGGTTACTCGGCCGAGTGACGCAGTCCGACTGCTACGCAAATTGGGTTTTCTGGCCTGCGCAGGGGCAATTCTGTCAGGATTTTTTGCCGAATTTGGGTTGTATTTAAACCTAGTTTTATCCCTAGTTTTAGGAGAGACTTGTATTATTTTTTGACGGCTATTACTTTTGTAAAATCTCAACTGGAGATCATAGACGCGCAATTTGGTTTGTTTTTTCTTGCTAAAACTCTTATTTTTATGAGTTGCTTTCTCTCTACAATGAATTGTGCTTTGATCTATTGCTTTATTTCTGAGATTTCCATGATGATTTGTGAGTAGTTTCGTCGTTCTTGGGCATGGGGATGAACCCTATGGACCCCATCTTTGAATTGTGATGAATGAATTGAATTGTTGCTAGGATTGAAGAAAGGTTAGGTTGTGATTGATTTATTGCGAGTAGCTAGGAATATCCATCGATTGGGATTTGCAAGAGATTGGATCCCAATTGATGGGAAGGCCTAGATATTCGACTTAGATTTATAATTGAGATTCTCTAGATTTGGTTTGCAAGAGATTGTGCCAAAGCTAGGATTTTTAATATAAATCTATACAAATATTCGTTTACAAGAGATTGGACGAATACAAACTATCATAACCTAGATCGTAGCTCGAGTTTGCACGAGAGTGGGCTAAAGATGCGATTGGACGATGATGTCGATCCTCACGCTAGTGGCTTAGGTTAGGGTTTGCACGAGAGTGGGCCCAAATCTAGGTTGCTATAGACCGGCAATAGCGCGGGAGCATGAGCTTGGTTCTACATTAAGTTGCGACTAGTTCACCTACATTTAAGCTTTGCAATATTTAGATTCATGATTTACAAGGATAAGTGATGATACGTAGTGGGGATTTCCTATCCCTAGACGCTTTATTATATTGAATTCTATTTGCTATTTGAACGATTGTGACACTATTATAAAAACCATTCTTATTCCATTAATATCTAGGTGATCAAAATAGAGTACTGTCAATTGTCCTCCCTGTGTTCGATACCCGCTCGCCACTATGCCGTGCGCTTGTGGTAAAACTACAATCGTTTTCCGGGTGTATAACAGGGCGCGATCAAGTTTTTGGCGTCGTTGCCAGGGAGGTTAACGGTATTCGATTTTGCTCACCCGGTTACGTCTCACCTTCTATCTTTCTTTCATTCCTTTTTGACTTCGTTTGATGCTCAAATTGACGTGCTCTCCCAGAAGTTTCAATAGAATCTCAAGCAGGTAACATGGGAGACACGATGATGAGAACGGAGTCTAGCCCGAGAGATGATGATTCCTTCACAACTCTTCTGAAAGAACTTGTTGATGAGGTCCAAACCACAGGGGATTTGGCCATCAACATTGAGGACCCAATTGAGCAACTATTTGCTAGCTTTGTAATGGATCAAATCTCTCGAGAAGGGACTATCGAGGGCAACATTAAAGTCAACGTGAGGGACGAAAAGTTATACTTTGAAGGTAGAGAAGCATGCATTGGAGAGTTCTATACTCCTGAGGAGTCCATTTGGCATGCCGAGATTCAGGGAAGTACACTTGACGATCCTCTCTTCGACATTTTTGAACGCACTGACCTATCTTTTGATTTCAGGTGCAGACCGGAGGAAAATGGTAGTCCCATCGACGTCAAAGCAGAGTTATGCAGTGTCCACTCCGATGCACCCTCCACACCAAGAAGCGAATCTGAGTCGGCATGTGAGAGCCTACCCTCCAAGGAGGAACTAAACTCGGGCGTGACCGAAGACGCCATGCTTTCACCTGAAGAGGAGGAAGGGGGTACAACGTCCCCTGAGGTAGTATTGAAACAATTACCTCCTATTTTAAGGTATGCTTTTTTGGGAGATAAACTGACCTATCAGGTGATCGTTAATTCCAACCTAAACCCCACCCAGCTTGAGAGGCTTCTAGATGTCCTTAGGAGCCACAGGGACGTCCTTGGCTACACCATCTCTGACCTAAAGGGGATAAGCCCTAGACTTTGTACACACAGGATCCACCTTGAAAACATTGAAGCCTCCTCCATAGAGCCTCAAAGGCGATTAAATCCTAACATGAAGGAAGTAGTTAAGAAGGAGATCCTTAAACTGCTTGAAGCCGATATCATTTACCCTATTTCTGACAGTAGATGGGTTAGCCCTGTGCATGTCGTTCCTAAAAGGGGGAAGACCGTCATAAAAAATGATAAGGGAGAGCCTATATCCACACGTACCATCACGAGATTGCAGATGTGTATTGATTACCGAAAATTGAATAAAGTCATCCGTAAAGATCATTACCCATTGTCCTTCATCGACCAAATGCTAGAACGCCTCGCTAAACATAAATTCTTTTGCTATTTGGATGGGTATTTGGGATTCTTTCAGATTTCCTTACATGAAGATGACCAAGAAAATACTAATTTCACATGTCCTTATGGCACATATGCCTACCGTAGAATGCCATTCGGACTTTGTAACGCCACTGCCACCTTTCAAAGGTGCATGCCGTCCATCTTTTCTGATTATATTGAAAACATTATGGAAGTCTTCATGGATGATTTTTCAGTCTATGGTAGCGAGTTCGACTCATATTTGGCCAATCTTACTAAAGTGCTTAAAAGATGCCAACAAAATAATCTTACTCTTAACTGGGAGAAATGTCATTTTATGTCATAGATGGGATAGTTCTGGGGCATCTTGTTTCATCTAGAGGGATTGAGGTTGATAAGGCAAAAATTGAGGTAATCGAAAAACTTCCTCCTCCTATTAATGTTAAGGGCATTAGGGGATTTCTTGGTCATGCGGGGGTTTACCACCGTTTTATCAAGGATTTTGCCCAATTGCCCGACCTCTTACTTCCTTACTTGCTAAAGATGCCCCTTTTGTCTTTTCAGGAGATTGCTTGCAAGCCTTTAACACACTAAAGGAAGCCCTCATTTTCGCACCGATCATACAACCGCCATACTGGAATCTTCCTTTCAAGCTTATGTGCGACGCAAATGACCAAGCAATCGGAGCAGTGCTAGGACAAAGGAAGGACAAAAAGCTTCATGCAATATTTTATGCAAGCAAAACTTTGGACGAGGCACAAAAGAATTACACTACCACGGAAAAAGAGCTCTTGGCGGTTGTCTACTCTATCGAGAAGTTTTGCTCCTACCTCATTGTATCCAAAGTGATTGTGCACACTGATCATGCGGCATTGAAGTATCTACTAAGCAAAAATGAAGCAAAGCCAAGATTAATAAGATGGATACTATTATTGTAAGAATTTGACTTGAAAATTAGAGAGAAGAAAGGCACGGACAACGTTGTGGCGGATCACTTGTCTAGGCTTGTTCATGACGAGAAGGATGAAAGCCTACCAATCGATGAGACTTTTGCCGACGAGAGATTATTCGCCATTAGACCCGGAGAGGTGCCTTGGTATGCGGATTATGTGAACTATTTGACATGCGGGATAAAACCATGAGGGATGGCCACACAACAAAAAAGGAGGTTCATGCATGAAGTCCGCAATTATTTCTGGGAAGACCCGTATCTTTTCAAGATATGCAATGATGGTATTATACGGAGGTGTGTTTCAAAGGAAGAGGCCACATCTATCATTTCACATTGCCATGATATGCCTTGCGGGGGACATCACGCCTCCTCCAAAACCATCGCAAAGGTATTGCAATACAGTTTCTTTTGGTCGAACATGTTCAAAGACACACATGACTTCGTCAAGTATTGCGATAGATGCCAACGGACGGGAAACATATCGAAACAGAAAGAGAGGCCAATGAAACCCATTTTGGAAATTGAGCTATTTGATTGTTGGAGGGTGGATTTCATGGGGCCCTTTCCATCAAGTAAATGAAACAAGTATATTCAATTGGCCGTTGACTACATCTCGAAATGGGTGGAGGCCATTGCAACCCCAACCAATGATGCTAGGGTGATCTAAATTCTTCAAGCAAAATATATTCCCGCGCTTTGGAGTACCACGGACTTTGATAAGCGATGGGGGAAGCCACTTCATAGAAAGCAAGTTTGAAGCCATGTTAAAGAAGTATGGGGTAAATCATAGAATCGATATGGCATACCATCTGCAGACGAGTGGACAAGTGGAAGTGTCAAATCGAAAAATTAAACAAATTCTAGAGAAGACCGTCGATAGATATAGAAAGAATTGGTCCATGAAATTGAATGATGCATTGTGGGCATATCGCACGGCCTTTCGAACCCCTATTGGAAACACCCCCTATCGGCTAGTCTATGGAAAAGCATGCCATTTGCCGGTAGAGTTGGAACATCATGCCTATTGGGCAATCAAGACTTTAAATTATGACTACAAAAGCACGGCTTTGTGACGACTCCTAGACATCAACGAGCTCGACAAGATTAGATGGGATGCTTACGAGAGCTCTAGGATTTACAAGGAAAGAACACGAATTCTCCATGACGCACGCATCACTGTTACAGACTTCAAGGTGGGAGATAAAGTCCTATTATTTAATTCTAGACTTTGAATTTTTCTCAGAAAGATAAGGTCCGATCGTCGGGACCCTTTACCATTCGGCACATACAACCGGGAGGAGCCTTCGAGCTAGAAGGAAAAGACGGTGTCACCTTTAAGGTGAATGGACAAAGGCTCAGGCGCTATTCAGAGGGAGTCCCTACCGGGGAGGTAAATAGCATATACCTAGTTAAGGGGTGGTCTCAAGATCTTTCATACCTCCTCGATAAGGTCATTGATGATGCTATGCCATATGCTATCGGCGCCTTACACAATGATGGCTTCGAAGAAGGTCAATCTTCTAAAGATGGAGAAATAATGGGAGACCCATCTGATCCTTCTATGGACGATGACAAAGATGACACTGATGTCATAAGGATTAGAGAGCTATGCAAGCTCTCTACGGCGAAGAATTTGAAGAAAGCTCCACCGGACAAGAAATTATCGCCTCCGGCAAGGAAAAATGACGGTAAAAGATCAAGCTTGGGAGACTCATCCCCCTTTACCACCCATGATGAAGGGGAGCCGAGGAACGCCAATGAACAACAACAATTAAATCCAAGTGGCCTTCCCGAAAAGTTTGACGCGTGCATCTCACATGCGCCGAACATCGAGCATTAAACGAGTATCTTAAGGGGTCGAGCTCAAGACCTTAAACGAGCGATTGTCGGGAGGCAACCCGACGGTTTTATATTATTCTTAGTTGAATTTTTCATTTTATTTTTTTAGATATTTGTTAGTGTTTAGAGTCAAGAGTCGATGAAAATCCTGACAACAGACTCTTATTTTCATGACAGGAGATGAAGAACAAGGAATCATTTGAATGGAGGATGACCATGGCAAAGGAGAGCACTCCAGGAATATGCTCAGGCCTCAAGAGAAGGAAGAAACTGACGGGGACAAGAAAAATAGAAAGTGGAGCAAAAACAGAGAGTCGGGGCTGAAAACAGCAGCCCACTCGGCCGAGTGAAATTTACACTCGGCCGAGTGAAGACCCTACTCAGCTGAGCAGGGTACTGATCAGGGAAGATTCTAAAAACCCCTATCTATAATTTATATGCCACTCGGCCGAGTGACTTTGTCACTCGACCGAGTGAATCTGACACTTTCTGCACTTATTAAGCACCGAGTGGCATTTGTCCACTCGGCAGAGTGGGAAGCGCTGCTCGGCTGAGTCGCAACATTTGCGGAAAAAATTTCAAAATAATTTAACTGTGCCACTCAGCCGAGTGAACGCATCACTCGGCCGAGTGACTTATCCCATATAATCGAAACGTCGCAGGCTCAAATCCCAAAACTCCAAAATTTCCCAAAATTTCCCCCTGAGCTCTTTGACTTCCCTCGCAATCGCCCGAGCCAACCCCACCCTCGCCCAAGCTGTACCGCCCCGTGCCTGAGTTACCGCCCAGCACCAACCACCGCCGCCGACCCCACATCGCCGGTGCCGCTTCCCCCTCTGTCGCGCATCCCCAATTTCGCCTAAATTCCCCCTTTTCTCCATATCTCCACTTCGTACGCCCAACTCAACCCCAAATTCTAACTAATCTTGATATATATCTATTACCACTGATCTTACCCCACACGTATTTATATTCATTGCTAATTTGTGAATTTTTGTTTCAGGCTAGCTTGGGGAGATACATGGGCTGATTTGGAGCTTCTCGGAGGAGGTGATCCTTCGCACGCATCCACCGATTGCACTCGCGTCGTGTTCTGGTATACTCGTTCCTTATTTACAGCACTTCGCATTCGGGTAGGCAGTTTCGTGGCTCACACGCTGCCACACACTAGGTCACGCACGTGGGCGCCCGCTTCCAAGCGGAAGAGGACCGGCGATCTTGGCTCTTCTTCCGCTAGGGCGGACTCCCCTCCACTATCCCACTACCACCCACACTTTCGCCTCCTACCGCACCTATTCCACCACCACCGGCACAGTCCGCCCCCGCTTTCGACACACTGGGCATTACGTTCAGGGATGACGCACCCCCCGCCAGATTTGAGTGTATCGCCCATCGTTTGATCGTACCCTCTAGGTTCACACACCTTGCTGATTTTGAGCAACTAAGGGTACTTGAGGGGCTACTCCAGTTGTATGACAACGTGGGGTGGCGTGACTTTTTGTCGGTGTCGGCGGACACTTACATCCGTCTGACACTAGAGGTTCTGAGTTCTATTGCTAGGACTCCTGGGGGTTGCTCTTTCTGACTGATGGATCGTGAGTGCGAGATCACTCTCGACATGCTCCGAGCCTACCTTCAGTGGAGCCCATCCCGGACCCTAACCGATCGTATAGTCCCATGCACATCCCATCGCCGTCATTCGACACACACGCCTTCTGGACATGTATCACGGGATCGACCCTCACCTTTGACCCTAGCCGGGCCAAGGCCTTCGCTATTCTCCACCAATGCCTCCGCATTGCACAGTGCCTTATGGCGACCACTTTCCTAGCGAGGTATGAGCCGGGGACGATGTTGACCCCTGAGATTTACATGCTCTGCGGGATGACTCAAGCACGAGCCTTTGAGAGAGGTGGAAACGTCTTACTCTGTGCCACTTAGATTGACATAGCCAGTTGGTACTTGGACATCATCGTTATCTCTGTTGGCGCTAGGACGCCTATCTGTTGCGGCGGTCTAATTACTCTTCTGGCTCTCATGTGTGGAGTAGACCTTCCAGCTGGTTTGCTACGACCCCCGGGCCCCACTTCTCTTTCCATAGATGTTATGGCCTGGATGAGGATGCTGCGTCCTCATGGTCAGTACCACTGGGTATGTATGCACGGTCCTTTTGGCACTGATTACATGGTTCTTCCGAGCCCTGCTCGGACCCATATTGGACCCACAGGAGGGGAGTGGATTCCAACGATGGACGTCCTTATCCCTGCTGTATATGTGTTAGAGCCTGAGGGTGCTCAGTAGGAGCCCCTCCTTCCACCTCTGGACCCGGAGATCCCTCAGCCTACACCTGATCTGTCTGCACCTCCCGACACCTCTGTCCATACTTCTGTCAGTGTCAGGAGTTCACTTACTAAGGCCACCACCACCACTTCTGTGCCGATGTCCATCGATCCCATTTCTGCTGTGAGCCCTGAGCGTCCCATCACCATTATTGAGAGCGGTGAGCCCTCTTTTGCTTCCGCAGTTGAGACCCTATCCACTTTCTTATTCTCGACCCCTGGGGAGTCATTTTCTGCACACTTCATGGCCTCCCCAGTCATCGACCCTTCCGTCTCCACTGCAGCTATCTTCACCGAGAGTGTCGTGACGTCTGTCCACATTTCTATGTCACCGATCACTCTGTCCTCCTCACCCTCTGTCACCGTTTCAGCCATTGCTACTGCTCCCTCTTCCTCGACCATTCCTGTGTCTCAGCCTCCTACAGAGGCTGAGCGTCTTTTAGTGAGCACGGCACCACAGCCCCACCCGATAGTTGCACCTGTTGTTTACGGTAGCCGTGCGAGGCAGTCCGGTTCCTCACCTGTTCGACCCTCTGACCCACCTCCCCCCGACACCCTAGTTCAGCACCTGTGTGCTCTAGAGGGGGTCGTTAGTGGATCAGAGGAGATTTTCGGGCTCTCTCCGCTACTGTCAGTGTTGTACAATCTCGCATAGCTTTACTTCCTGGTCTTCAGGCTAGCCTAAACCAGATTCTTGCACGACTGTCACAGTCGCCACCTGCCGCTACACCAATCCAGCAGCCACCATCACCACCTCCTCCACCTCCACCACATGACGGTGCTGGTGCTCTACCACCTAATAGGCACACACTGGATGCCTCTCATACTATTGCTGCTGTTATGCTGTATATCTTCTGCCTGCTGGTTTTGCACCCCTCCTCCACACACATTTTGGTCACGTTTTGCTCATATTTGTCTATATCATTTTAAAGGGAGGAGGTATTTCTGGGGACACTTACATTGCACGATCTTGATCTCTGCATGCATCACTTGCATATCCATCTCATTTTCTTTTCATCATGCATGCACCCTCACCCACCCCACCCATATCATATATCTCAGTGTGCCACACTTTGCACATTGAGGACATTGTGCCGTTTAGCTTGGGGGAGTGAGTGTCTTACGCACTTTTCATTTTCTTCATTTTTACTTTTATTTTTCATCCTTTCTTTATTTTACACTTATTTTCACCCACTTTTTCGTTTTTTCTCATGCATCACATTTTCTTATTTTTTGTGCTGCATATGTACAGTAGATCTTATTTTTCTTTTATGCTTATTTCTTTTACCTTTTTGGCTAGAGATGAATTTTCTGTGATGAAGACGACGTGGTATTAGCTTATCTCTATATGCATATCATCTAGTCATGCCATCGTTTTTATTTCAGATATCATATGATATGCTTTGCTGTGCATTCGAGATAGTAACCCTCACCTTCATTATATGAATGTGAATGAAATTCTACTATTAGCTGAGTCTGATAATTTATATGGTATACTCTTCATAGAAAACGTACCAAGCTTCACGCATTGATTGCCTATATTTGGAGTACTGCTTTGTTATCTGATATCACTTCTTTTTGCTTGAAAATTGTACGCTTCGCTTTCAGGTCGATTGATTGTATGATATGTTGATATAACTGGATTAGTTTACTTTCTGAAATCAAACTGAGTAGATTACATTACTATGCTGAAAGTTGTCGTGCACATTCTAAAGAGTGAACTGAGCGTTACATTCTTTTCTTTCTCCACATATCTTGAGCATTATTTCTATACTTAAAATCATTAGTGAACCTCCCTTTAGCAAATCATATATTGGCATATCCCCCTTGCTATAAAAGTTCATGCTCCAACACCCCAAAATCAAAAAGAAAAAATATACATGTATATCTCTCTACCTTTTGATTTGGGATCATTATTGTATATATGTGATATAAAAAAAGAGAAAAAAGAAAAAAAGGAGAGAAAGAGAAAAGAAGTTCATACATGATCTCATCTCATTTATTTCTATCTTTCTTCCCGCTTTTGTTTTAATTTTTTTGGAGCTTTACAAATGGGGAATAGTCTTATTGTTTTATCTGATGCCACCACGCTTATAGATAAGCTTGGGGGAGACGATCCAATGATGTGAGAGAGTGTGACTACATGTCTGTGCATGACAACCTAAGCTAGGTAATTTTCTATACTCAAGGAGATTACTAGAAGTATTACGAAATCCAGGAATTGAGATTTGGTATGCATTTCATGAAAACCACTCCTTTCTATTCTTATTGCTTCATATTGTGTGATACCTCTTATACTCCAAATAGAAAGCGATCAATTGAAAAGTGTGTGGTCTATGATTATGCATATTATTTTATATGCTTCAGACGATGCGAATTCTAGAATGATTTCATGTTTCATATTGATTTTATATTCTTCGGTATCTATAACGAATGCATCCCTATATGATCATGATATCGAGATAAAAATCTTTGGCGTGTTTTTATTCGCCGTATACTATTTGAGTAAGCAAGTCCACGTCTTGAGAAAATGATCTAGCACTTCCCTCTTCGTTTTCTTTCCTATTTTCTTTTTCCTTTTTCCTTATTTTTACCCGCCGGTTTCGCCTTTTACTCATCTTCCTCGAGGACGAGTACGAGGTAAGCTTGGGGAATTTTGATCGCTTCTTATTTTACACCATTTTTCTGCTTGTTTTCATGACATTTTGATCGTCTATATTGAATTTTTCACGATTATTCGACGATATCGCGTTACTTTTCACTATTTCTTGTTTTTGTCGTATTTCAGGAGATATGGAGCGATCTAGAGCAAAAATGAGATCAAGGGACTTTCACGCATACCGGAGCATCGCCCACAGTTTATTTGAGGAGTTAGCTACGCTAGAGGATGAGCGAAAGAGGAAGAAATTCGATAGAATCGATGAGGAGGCGAGGAGGAGAAGAAAAGAGCCCAGATACAGCTCACTCGGTCGAACAGCCAGTTCACTCGGCCGAGTGAAGGATTGCACTCGCCCGAGTAAAACAGATACACACTGCCAATTTTTCTACGTTCACTCGGCCGAGCAAGGAAGTTCACTCGGCCGAGTGAGAAAACTCACTCGCCCGAGTGCGACATGGATTTTTTTCCGAGAATCAGCCAAATTACTGGAAATTTTGAGAAGACCCACTCGGCCGAGCAAGATTGCTCACTCGGTCGAGTGGAGAAGCCCACTCGCCCGAGTCAGAAGAGCGACAGGCCCCCAATTTCCCCAGACTTTCTGTCTTTTATTGGGTCTGTCACTCGGCCGAGTGACATTGGTCACTCGGTCGAGTGACGCAGTCCGACTGCTACGCAAATTGGGTTTTCTGGGCTGCGCATGGGCAATTCTGTCAGGATTTTTTGGACGAATTTGGCTTGTAGTTAAACTTAGTATTTTTTTTGACGGCTATTCCTTTTGTAAAATCTCAGTTGGAGATCATAGACGCGCAATTTGGTTTGTTCTTTCTTGCTAAAACTCTTATTTTTATGAATTGCTTTCTCTCTACGATGAATTGTGCTTTGATCTATTGCTTTATTTCTGAGATTTCCATGATGATTTGTGAGTAGTTTCGTCGTTCTGGGGCATGAGAATGAACCCTATGGACCCGATCTTTGAATTGTGATGAATGAATTAAATTGTTGCTAGGATTGAAGAAAGGTTAGGTTGTGATTGATTTATTGCGAGTAGCTAGGAATTTCCATTGATTGGGATTTGCAAGAGATTGGATACCAATTGATAGGAAGGCCTAGATATTCGACTTAGGTTTATAATTGAGATTCTCTAGATTTGGTTTGCAAGAGATTGGGCCAAAGCAAGGATTTTTATTATAAATCTATACAAATATTCGTTTGCAAGAGATTGGACGAATACGAACTATCATAACCTAGATCGTAGCTCGCGTTTTCATGAGAGTGGGCTCGAGATGTGATTGGACGATGATGTCGATCTTCACGCTAGTGGCTTAAGTTAGGGTTTGCGCGAGAGTGGGCCCTAATCTAGGTTTCTATGGACCAGCAATAGCGCGAGAGCGTGAGCTTGGTTCTACATTAAGTTGCGACTAGTTCACCTGCATTCAAGCTTTGCAATATTTAGATTCATGATTTACAAGGATAAGTGACGATACGTAGTGGGGATTTCCTATCCCTAGACGCTTTATTATATTGAATTCTATTTGCTATTTGAACGATTGTGACACTATTATCAAAACCATTCTTATTCCATTAATAGCTAGGTGATCAAAATAGAGTACTGTCAATTGTCCTCCCTGTGTTCGATACCCGTTCGCCACTACACCGTGCGCTTGCAGTAAAACTACAGTCGTTTTTCGGGTGTATATCCGGACGTGATCAACATGCACGTGCACGCGTACGCACACATATAAAAGAAAGCATGAATAAAACTTAGCAATCTCAAGAATTAAGGAAGCTTGATGTCACGTGAGCAACACTTCTTCGATCGATTTTTATCATATTATCCCATACTTATCCCCTCTTCGAACATTGCATAGCTTAGATTCCTATTCCTTCGATCTAAGAACGGGTTAGATGAAATGTCTTAGGATTTGAGTGTGGCCATCGTCTAGTATATTACTTGACGATTTGGGTTAGAGACGACGTTCTATGAGTATACTCTCATCGACGGAAAGAAATCGAAGTGTCTAATTTTCATGAATTCGAATTTTCAATTCGCCTACATATATAAACTCGATTTTTGAAAATTCTCGAAGTTCATGTCATCATTTGCTTGTTTGATTGCCTCCAACCTATGCTCGATCTTGTCTTCCTTGAGGACAAGGAAGAGTTTAGCTTGGGGAATTTTAATGAGTGTTCATTGTAAATAGTTTTTTCCTCTTTTCATACACGTTTTACATCGTTTGTTTCTCCGTTTTCTCCTGTTCTCCCTGTTTTGTTTCCTCTTTTGCTTTTATGGTCACTCCTACACTTTGCAGGAATTACATGATGATTAGGGACCATATGGCATGTATACGGCGTGAAAGAATGGAAGGAGCAGAGCCAGGAGCTCCACGTGTGCAAATTGGGGAGAAAAGAGAAGAGCTGTGATACACACTATCACTTCGATTCGATGCGGCCATGTGATCACAACACAGTTGAGCTGAACTCAATTACATGCAGCTGCGTAGACATGCACCAAACAGTCGCGTCAACAAGCTCCAAAACCCCATTCCACGTGGCCGCGTAAAATATTTCCAAACGGCAACGTCACTGAGGAGAAGATTTGAAGACATGCAATTGACGCGGCCCGCGTGACTACAGAAGTTGCGATCGAGTCATCCCGAAAAACTGAAGACCGCATAATTGCTCCATGCGGCCGTTTTGATGCTGTCACAGACGTCGAAGTCTAATTCAACGCGGCCGCATCCTTAGTGACGTGACCGCATCGTTGTAGCCTCCATACCCCAAACTTTTGCGCTGGGACGACGTGACCGCATCGTTTTCGACACGGCCACATAGAATAGGGTTTCTGTGCAACACTGGGCACCACCAGGGAGCAGTTGGGGGTTTTTTTTGGTCTTTTGGGTAATGTATAAAAGCTCATCTTCTTCCCCTGAGCGAACCAATCTCGGTTTTAGCCATTTTTCTTAGTTTTTGATGTTTTGTAAGAGATTCTTAACTCTTTTATTCTGCACTTTTAATTGCTTTAGTTAGTTTTCTTCTTGTAATAGCTTAGATTACTTAATAGAAGTTTTCTCTCTCGTTATTTCCATTGTGTAATTTCTATCTCTTGTGCTTACAACTGAATCCATGGCTTTTCTCATTGACCCTATGGTAGAAATCACTTCTATTATAATGGGTAGTGAGTAGTTTTCATCTAGGGCAATGAGTTGACCCCCATTGAAATAGGGCTATGGGTTGGATGAACACTTGATATATTTGTTGGGTTAATTGTGGAATTGGGGTATATTGGGATGCTAATTATCATCGTAGATTCGATCTCCTCCCTTTTGGGCGATCGGATTGGCCGCTGGTAAGAGTCGAGACCAATCTGGGGTTTCGATCCCTACGAGGATCTGTACTATCGGTGTGACCAAGGAGAGTAATGCACCGATTAGAGCCCTCCTAATATATGTCCAATCCCCGAATGCCACTATGGTCGGGAGGAAGATTGGGGACATTCATCGTGCGTAATGCGCCTGACGTATACTGATGTATCGTCGAGAGTCGGCATCGGTATAGGTTAGGATATGCTTATCATTTCATCGCGAGAGCGGGGGTAGGAGATAACATAAGGGGATATCCTATCATGCACCACGAGAGTGGGGTGGTAAGAGAATTCTCTTAGGTTAGACGACCTCTCCTGACACCTAACGAACCCAACAATCAGTCATCTATTAATCTAACATTAACCCTAGTTCAATGGCAGGGATACCCTAAGCTTTAGAGATTTTATCCCATGATTTCACCACTTTTTATTCTCTCACTCGACCTTCATTCGATGGCGTAGCTTTCGGATGAAGATCCAAAAATCGGTGCTCAACGAACGCCTCCATGTGTTTGACCTGTTAGCACTACAACCGACACCATGCACTTACAGTATAAATTGTATTAGATCCGCGAGAGCGAACAACTAGTAACCGCTAGAAAACAAAAATCATGATTTCCTTAAAAAACTGTCATTTGACCTAGAAAGTTAGCTATCTCCAGAAGATAGTCAGCTAAATTTTTTTATATAGTCGGCTATTAGGGTGATAGCCGACTACTACAGTAGTCCCAAAAGTTTCAGGAAAAATCTGTTGGGACCCGAGAAGGCAAAGAGAACACTAGAGGGGGTGAATAGTGTTTTCAAAGTATTAAAAGTTATCTAGAATTTTCTCTCATAGATTAAAATTAGGGTTACCTAATTTTGTCTTAATCAACAAATAATCATGCAATAATAAAATTAACATAGCGGAAATAATAAGGCGCAAGTAAAGAGTCAAGAACACAATCACAAATACACCAACAATTTATCCTGGTTCCCACTACTGGGTACATCCAGTCCCCGAACTCCCTCGGGCTTTAATCCACTAATTTTGGTAAATAGTACAAACCACCTCAACTCCAATGAACATTTTCCATTGCCTCACAAACCGAGGTCTTTTACAAACACATTTCCTACAACAAGAGTTTAATCACCATCTAGACTCCAACTAGGATTTACAAACTCTCACATGCAATGAGAAAATGCCTCTTACTAAAATCCAAATAAGAGATACTTACAACATTTGAAGCTTTTACAGATACATATAGCCACTTGATGAATCCCTTGTGTATGTGATTGCTATATGCGTGAATTGATCTTAAAAGTGTGGAACTTTAAAAACTTGGGAGAACAAAAATCAAAATTGATTTAAATATCTTAAAGATATAACTTCAAGACAGAGATTAAAACAAGTATTAAAGCCAATAAAATTACTCAGAAAATTTGAAAAAATAAGCATAAGAACTTTAAAAACTATGGCAAAAAATTTAGAGCTTTTGAAAAAGAGAGCTTTGAGAAAGTAGCTTTGAAAATACTAAAAATTTCTTAAGAATTGATAGGAAAAAGATATGAGGTCTCTAGTATTTATAGAGTAGAAAAAAAATCAAATCGTGCTAAAAATCTCTCCTCCAATGGCTAGTAATGGCTAAAATCAAAAATTACGTTTTCCTTAAAAAGCTGTCTTTTGACCCAGATAACATGATATCCATTTGGATAGTCGGCTATCTTTTTTCGATAGTCTGCTATCCATTTTGGTAGTCAGTTTCTGCACATTCTTGAGAGTTCTAGGCAAAAATTTGACAGCAGATAGTCGGCTATCTGTTTCAGATAGTCGGCTATTTCCTGATACTTGAGTTTTTCTACATAAAAATAATTTGAAAAAATTTGGTAAAAATTATTCATTAATATAACACATTTTAACACATTTTAAAAATATTTTAAAATTATTTTTAGGACATCCTAAGTGTGTGTGGGCTTTACCAAGTGCTTTGACATTCTACGAACTTACACCAAGCCAAAATTCTAATTGTTGACATTTGAACCTTACGATACAATTCTTCACTGTCCTTAGTCATTTGTTTTGGCTTCCTTGAGCTTTTGTTCTCCATCGCCTTTGAGAATGCTTTTTCACCCTTGCTCTTAGTTTTCATCTTCTAGATCCACGCTTCATGCTTGTGTGCCTTTTTTGCTACATGCTTGTGTTCCTTTTTTGATTAAGCTTCTCCATTATATGTTTCATCACATATATTCAAGATACACTTCCTACACATATACTCAATGAAAGTATTAGTACCATAATATGTTGCTCATCATCAAAATAACCATGGGATAGAGACTCGATATCCAGCATTCTCTACCTTTTTGATGATGACACCATATTGTATGTGAATATATGTGAATATTTGTGCAATGCATATTTGAATATGTGTGCATATCATGCCCTCCCCCTTTGGCATCATTATAAAGGTAAAAACGAATTAATATCCCTTATAACCAAAAAAACATTCTCCCCATACATATCTCTCTCTAAGACTCAATATCAACATGGGTCTGATGCCAAGAGAAGTATAGCAAGTGCTAATGATAAAACAATATTCTCATCCGAGTGTCTATATAATGACATTCTATATTGAAAAAAATTCTTACATATGCTCACCCTCAATGTTTGCATCATTGAAGTTGGGTCTCCTCCTTGATCCATGCATATACCTTGAGATTCATTGGGAGCTCCTTTACTAATCCCTTATAATTTTGGTGCCAAAATCAAACAAACAATTTTGGTACAAAAAACTATGAATATATCCAATTACCTCCTCATCGTTCATTTCCATTTCTTCTTCCTATTTTGTCCATTGTGACTCGGGAGTGGTAGGTGGGTGAAATGGCTTCCCCATAAATCTCCACAAATTAATGTCTTTGGATTGAATGCAGACTTTCATCCTTCTTTTCCAATCGTCATAATTTGATCCATCAAAGATATTCTTGTTGACGCCATCTTGTAACCTCGCTTCAATAGCAAGTTATGGTTTGTACACTGTGAAAGCTAAAAATCTGCACAGAAATGTCACTAGAAGCAAATCAATTCGTTTCATTTACTTACAATCAAAATATGAGTCCGGTATCAACCTGAAAGTTATAGCTGACTCAAAAAGGTTTCCATGCTATTTAAGCTCACAATTTCTAGACATCTATAATATGAGTTATAATCATTTAAATTTTTAGTAAAAACTGAAACTGTCATCAGCTTAGCGAACCTGCTTAACTACTACGATTAGCTTACATCATTCATCATCCATACTAGTAAATACTTGATATACAATACCCTACGCATTTTAACATATCAAATGACTAAAATTTAGGGATCCAATTTGCTAGGGAACCTTACGCGTTGATTTTCTTAAGTGGAGGAGGGAAGTGTTGATGTGAGGAGCGAGTAATGGCCGGAACGAGGCGGTAATGGGCTGTTGTAGTGACTGCCTAGGAAAGTGATGAGTGTTTTATACATACATATTTCATGCTCATTCCATACGCATTTCATATCATTTTATCCACCGTTCCGCTCCATTTTTCCAGTTTTGTTTCCGTTTTACTTTTTGGGTCCTTTATGTGTGTTTTAGGTGAAAATGAACAAATTTGGGGGCCTAGAGCGGGAAAACGACAAACAAGTGACAAAAGAGATAAAGAAGTGAAAGGAGCAAACGAGGCAAGGAGATGGAACCAAAATAATGAAATATCAAAGAAAACAAGCTTGACGCGACCGCAAGGGATATCGCACACGGCCGCATGGAAGTGAACAAAGAGGCAGGCCAAGGCAAGCAGTAGGAAGTATTCAACATGACAGCATGGTCATGTCCCATGCGACCACGTCGCAAGGAGCCAAGATGGAGAAAAAATAAGCAAGGAAGCATGGATCAACGTGACCGCGTAGGACGAATGATGTGACCGCATCGAGGGGGTCAACTTACTGGAATTCTATAGACAATATTGAGGTGACCATGTGGATCTGAACATGACCGCGTAGAAGAGCTCAGCCCAAACTAAAGAGAAGATGAGCCACACGGTATCATGGGGACTCCACATGACCACGTGGAGAAGATGCCAAAAGAAAGTGTGTATGCCTTGCAAATACTGAAGATCTGCTCATAACTATGTGTTATCTTCACAACATTTTATTTTCCAATCAAATAGAATCTCATTCCGATTCCAACGCATATTTATTTGCATTTTTCAGAAAGCAGAGCGATTTTATACATTTTCTGGAAGACGAGTCTGCAGTGCAGAATTGGCGATGCGACCAAACGACGAGACCGCGTAATAAATGATGAGACAGCATTAATATAGAGTCTGAAAATGCGTAAAAATTGTTCTGGAGTGCAGAATTGATGCAACCGCATGGGGTAACCCACACGGCCGTGTCGGGTTGGATTTTTCACGACCCATTAGGGGTTTTGGGTACTGTTTAAGCGTTTGGGGCACTGTTTTGTTGGAGGAGCCAACCCTTGGAGTCTTTTCTTTCTCTTTTCATATTTTTTTATAGTTTAGGAGTAGGAGTATGTTAGATTAGGT
>JAULAV010006565.1:0-34704 GCA_030789695.1 Scilla litardierei | reverse complement strand
TGACGAACTCAGGCTCAGGATCTAACATGTGTCACCCAAAAGAGTAGAGGGGCACATGTCAGCAAGTCTAAAAGACTTGGGCAAGGAATCTGAAAGTAAGGTAAACTAGCAACCTAGCAGTTATAGTATGATGCATGACATGGCAAGTATAGTATGGAAGTGAGAAGTAAAGGGAAGTACAAGTAGCAAGTGGCAAGTATGTCATGGATAACAAGTTTTACAAGTAAAACACGGACAAGTACAAGTCAAATGGTTCACGTCAAGTAAACAAGTTGTGCACAGAGATTTCGTCTGCTGGCTAGAGTGGCTGATCGGGCCAACTCGTAAGCTTAGGTGACCGCTTATCCCTACCCCTCCACGTGTATCGAGCCAGGGCATTACCCTAAACACGGAATGCTCGCTTCTGGATCACGAGCCAGGAAGTGTATTTAACACGTATGGCGTAGGGTTATGCCTGCAACGCAGGTGCCTAGCCGGAAACAAGTAGATCGGGCATTGGCTATCAACCAACTCACGTGGCCCGCTTCTGGAACACGAGCCAGGAAACACAAGTATTGTAGCGTGTGCTACGAATGCGACATTCAACATGGATAGCATGGATGACAATTAATTCGCGTACCGTTAATTAAAATTAAACATGACATGGTAGTTATGCAACATGATAAATGACGGATCTAGCTTCGTTGTCAAGCTAGTTCCTGAAATTGCTCCTAGGCGAGTATCATTTCGTCGCCTAGTCTCTTTTACGCCCACACAAGCAAATTGCCTAAGACATGGCCCAAAACCCTAATTGGCAACTTTCACTTGCCTAGCACCGAGGATGACGATCAACGAGGTCGTCACACAAATGCTAACTACGGAGAAAGTCGCTGTTAAGGAGAAACAACCATCAAACAATATCCACATTCATTAGGTTTTCACAAAAACACAAATAGGTTAAGAGAACTCTATAGGGTCGAGTTATTACAGAATCGTTAGCGGAAGAACGATGCCGAGCATCACGACGACGGAAGAAACGATCCAGGGAATATACGGTTCAGATCTGGAACGGATGGGGAAAATCTGGAGAAATGGGGTTTTGGGGATTTTGGGTGTTTTCCGGTGACCTAGAGGTGGTGGCCGGCCAAAATGGAGAGGGGGAGAGGCTCTTGAAGAAGGAGGAAGGCTAGGGTTAGATGGATGATGATTTGGGGAAGAAGGAGGCTAAGGAGAAATGAAAGAAGAAAAGAAAAACGTTTGGGGGGTTTAAATGGGAAGAGCTGGCGGCTGCCCAGAAATTAGGGTTTCTGGGGTCATTAGTCGGTCAAAGAAGAGTGGCTGATCGACTAGTTTACGAACTAGTCGGTCGGTCGACCAACTGTGACCGACTAAATCCAAACAGTAACTCCTGACGAAAAATAGGATTTAGATTTAGTCGGTCAAATAACAACTACTGACCGACTAGTTTCTCATCTAGTCGGTCGATGAACGTTCTTAGACCGACTAAGAATGAATAGTACTTGGTATCAAAAATGATCATAGAGCTAGTCGGTTAAAGAACGATTCCTGACCGACTAGTTTGCAACCTAGTCGGTTGACAAATGTTCTTAGACCAACTAACAATAAATAGTAACTCCTGAATAATTAACAAAGCCCACTAGTCGGTCCATGAAGGTTTGCCGACCGACTAAATCGTCATCTAGTCGGTCGGTTCCCCTTCTTGTACCGGCTAACGTGAGTGCAAAGTTCTAGGAAGATTCCTACGGCTTCTAGGATCACTCTAACTCTAAAATATGAGCGATTTGAAGTTCGTCATGAGTGACTTACTCCAAGATCAACGATTCTAAGGAAGAAGCTAGAAAATCGCGACGAAACGATCGAATTGAAAGCTACGGAGACGAAAACCACACATGAGGAGAAAATCCACCAAAACATATATATATATATATATAATATAGATAATCCAAATACATGAAAACCAGTCGTTATATGGTGGCACAAACTTCAAGCAGTAATCCTCCTATAACTTTCCACTAGCCATGCTAAAGTTTTTTCCTTGTGACTCCATTTTGGTCCCACTAGACCTTGCTGGTGACACATGACTACCTTCCAACCATCGAAGTCTGATGATGTCGCTGCCCTAGTTTATATCAGCTAGAAACCATGATTTATATGAAATGAGAGATTCAAACACCAAGACATAGAACAACAAATAATAATATAATCAATAACATACAACACAAAGAACAATCATAGTAGAGAGAAAGTAATTCAAATACAAAGATTTTGACTGTGATGGTTCCATAACTGTTGTGTACATTTACCATCTTATGATTCTTGCTAATAATCCATAACAAAGATTACAAGCAACCACTCCGGTCCCTTAACTCAAGGTGTGTCGACTTTGTTGGATGTTGGAATCCTCCATTATATGATTTGATAATTATCAAACATAATGTTTGTAGTAATGTTTTTGTGTAGCTATTAGGAAATCATTAACAAAGTTCAAAAGCTCAAGTATAGATGACAAGGCATGCCACATAGTAACAATCTTGACTCCTGGTGCACAAGGCAAGTTGAATTGAAGACTTCTATGACAATGACATGGGGCAAAACACCTACATCAACCATGACAAACAAGTACTTACATTTTAATTGATGTAATTATACTTTTTTGTCTTAGATATGATGTTAAAGCCTTGAAGATACACCACACGCACATGAAACCTTAAAAAAGACTTAGAATTTATGTGCTTGATCCTAAACCAAATCCATATGTTTCATACTTAAACTATGTGTTTCCCCCCTTAGCAGTCGATCAATTCATATTTCCTAATCGACTAGTAGAATGCAGTAACGTTGGCGGCTCAGTTTAGTCGACCGATGAAGAACCATTAGTCAACCACTGAGGAAATGGTAGTCGACTAATCGTTGTTCACTAGTCGACTAATTAACTAGTCGTTGGTTGAGTTGAGTTCGAGAAACTAGCTGTTTTCTAGCCGTTGTAGGGTGCTTTTTGGACATTTTCTCCCAAAGATCTTTCGTCTATAAATAGGGAATAATTCTTAGTTGTTGAATACAGGAAAAAAAGAAAAATCATTTTGTTTGGCAACAATACCCTTAAATCTTCTATATCCTATGTAAGCCAAAAAAAGAAGAAAAAGCCTTAATTTCTATTCTCAATGCCTACATCTTATACACTGGAAATTCTCTCTGTAGCCTTCATTGTATCCACATACAAAATTTTTCTGGGCTATAAGAGTTTGTAATCATTTGCTTTGCAAAGATTTACCTCGGTTGTGAGGTGTTTTGCCTCAATTGTGAGGAGGTTGTGCTTTTGGTTGGAGAGTGGTGCTTTTCCACCTTAAGATGTTGAGATTGGGGGGTTTGCAATTGGCCAGTGTGGTTTTCAAGTTGCAAGGTCTTTCTCTAGTGATTTGTAAGAGCAATTTAGTGCAACATCTTAAGCTAGTAGATTGGGGACCTTAGTAGGTCGGGGAGACCAAACCGGGACATTGATTGTGTTTACGATTAGTTTTTTTTCTGGTTTGCTTGTTTATTTTATTTATATTGTGATAACTATGACAGTTTATTTTCGATTCACTGCATTATTTTGAGAATTGGGTTGTTGTTAAGCTTATCGCTAACTGTAACTAGTTAGTGTTTAAGTTACCTATCCATCAGGCAAGGACCCTACACTTGGTATCAGAGCAGGGTATAGGATGGTCAATAACCAACGGATCGTAATTCCCTAAAGGCCACTCTACAATAAGACTTCAATTATTCATTGGTTCCAACTGCAACTATTGGAAAAGACTGATGATGATCTACCTTTGGTGCATCGATATGATATATAGAACATCATGGAGATCCTTACAGTGTACCTATTTCTCCCCCTCTCTTAATGGACAAATGAAGAGAGAGTAACCGTAGCCATCAACTCCAAGGTAATAAATCTCTTATTTTGTGTCTTGGCTAACAATATTTTAAACCATGTGTCAGAAGTTACATTGGCGAATTAAGTATGGCACATGCTTGAGAATCATCCAGAGTCAACATCTGATGACTCATCTTCTAAAAATGAAGAAGACAAAGAACGAGAAAGTACAAACATGTGCTTTATAGAACATAACAATGAGGTAACTTCTGAAACCAATTTGGATGAATTACTATTTGCTTTTAATGAATTGTATGGTAAATACAAGAGGCATAACAAAAATTAAAATTTGTTTAAAGTAGATCATGAATCATTAAAAATGAACGTGACTCATTAAAAATGAACATAATGCTTTAATTCATGAACATGATACTTCAAAGTCTAATGTTCAAATCTAGATAATGTTCATTAGACTAACGAAGGATTAGTTAATACAAATCTAAAAGAGAAAAATATTCTACTCAAAAAGAAATATTATTATTTAATATTAGAATAGAAATGCTTGATAAAGACATATCTATTATACAAATGAGGACTTTTTCATACGTGGCAGGGTTTGTCCCATGTGACTGGTTTGTCCCATGTAGCAGTGTCACATCACCACAAGGGATTCTATTGAGAGATATGTGTGCCCTTGAGGCAATTTTTCTACATGTATATTTACAAACATCTTGTTCGAAATAACAGTAAATTGTTCGGTAAGAATTTACCTAATTAAATAATAATGTAGTCTTCATTAAAACTTAGATAAAGTCTTGAGACTTAATGCGAGGTCAAACAGTATTGAGTTGAAGATCTCGATCATGGAGAATTGCTTTACCGTTTGCAGCGTAAGTCTGATATCGTTC
Source organism: Scilla litardierei (assembly GCA_030789695.1). NCBI lineage: Eukaryota > Viridiplantae > Streptophyta > Magnoliopsida > Asparagales > Asparagaceae > Scilla > Scilla litardierei. Next base: position 29,940 of record JAULAV010006565.1, on the reverse strand, counting down.
GTGGTCGTAGATGTTTCGAGTAAGAATATTGACATATCAGATAGACCATTGTGTCATTGTATTCACCATGGAGTGGTGACGATGATCTCATGGTCGTTTGACTTGGTGAAGTCAAAGACGAGACACAAGTGCTTATTATAGAATGAGTTCATTGAACGACTCTACGAGAATTATTATATGGTTAACATAAAGTAATCTGTCAATAATAACTCTCAGTGATGATAGGCAAGTTGGTCCTTTGACTTGAGGTTATTGTACGAACATGTACATAAACAGTGTCACTTAGATATCTGACCTAGCTTCGAGGCAAGGCCTGTCAAAAGGTCTTTGGTTGGGTGAAAATTGAAGCGTGCGAGGAGAGTAATGACAAAAAAGAATTCGTCTGTCCTGTTTAAATGGAGTTAGTGTCGTTTGTGTTAGTTCATTCTTTTGTAAAAACTCTGGTCAGAGTATGTTGGAAGAATTCCAACATTATTGGACTAACGACTGATGGAAACTAACCAATTCAAGCTATTAGGGTTGACAGTTGACCATACCCTAGGCTTGGCTAAGTGACTTAATTATGACAAAGGGACTAAAACTGCGTGGACACAGTCAAGGTGGTCCAAACAATACTCATGTCAATGAGTTAAATATATAATAATGATACCGAAACAGGGACGGTCCTTGCTGCTCGTGGTCTCTGCCGGCTGGAGTTTTGAGCCCCACCTGTAGTATCTGTAGGGTGTCACACAAAGTGGGACCTTCATCAAGTAATAGGAAGTCTAAGGGAGATAGAGCATACGATGTATGGAAATTTATTATGTCGCAAATAGTTTGTGATATAAGTTTTAGATTAATGATGTGGGATTATTACATATGATGCAAAAGGAATAAAATATATCGTAAAACGTTTACGAATATATTTTATTATAAAAGGCATAAAACAAGCTCAACCCAAGGATCCAAGAAAGTCCCAGACCCATTCGTTTTGGTCCAAGCCCAATTAGATTGGAAAAGGACCAAAACAATGAAAGAAAGTCAAAGACACAAGAATAAAAGGAAGAAGCCACATGATTTGGCCCGGCCCATTAAGCCGGGCCAAAGTTATCTGGCGCCCCTTGTGGTGCCAGTTGTGCCCAAAATGGGTGCGTGCCTTGCACGTACCCAGCGAGCTGGGCGTGTGGGACCCATGTTGAGCCCCACATACTAGGGCTTCGTGCCCATTGTTTCCGGCAGTTGCGATTTGTGAAAACGCATGAGTTTTTGGCCATCTTTGAACGTATGGTTGAGGGGACAAACGAAGTCAGAATTAAGCACCGTTGGTTTCTATGTGTTCACTGTTCAGCGCTCTTCGATTTGATATAAGATATCACTTGCGAAGCTCAATGGCGAGGGAAGAAAAATTCGTCAAAGTTTGGACTTCGTGGAGGGCAAACTTGAAATTGATTTTCCTCTCAAATTATTTTGTCCCACATCAAATGTGTTGAGAAAAGGAGGGGCCAGCTCCCTATATAAACAGGGGCTAGCTCTCCTCTTTAGAACTGGTACCTATGCACCCGGCACCAAGCCTTGGATCAAGGGAGCTCTCAAAAGTTAAGAGAACTCCTAGATTGAATATGAGAAACTAATTATTCACTCTTCACCCTTATTCTTCCTTGCTCTGCTCGGGCTCTAGCAATGCTATGAAGGAGTTTGGATTGGATTTGAAGACTTGACGGAAGATCCACTCAAGGTGAAACTTTCTGGAGCACGTAGTTGGCTTGTCAACAAAGGGATTGCGTGCCTCGGGATGCGGTTTGACTCGAGAGAAGCAGCTTAACCCTAGCGCGGGGCACTGGTTCGAGGGATTCTGTGCTTTGTAAACTACAAGGCAAAGGTTGGTAGTTTAATTTATGTGTTTTTAATTGCAGTTAATATTATAGACATATCTTTAGTGGTTGGTCAGACCCACCCCGAGATAGTAGAGATTCTGCATATGGTTTAATTTCCTTAGGGATTTACTTAAAATTGTTTTAAGTCATGTTTTTCGCTGCTTTATTTACTTTCGTCGTCTGACCGACTTAGGATGGACGTCGGTTTTTGATCCCTTAGGATTGCTGAAAGCCCTTCAGTGGTATCAAAGCCAGTCTACGTGATCTATGATTTTCTGCAATTTAAAATGCATATGATGTTTATGTTTTAGAAACAAGTAAATAATTTGATTATTTAGATTTTAATAATTATGTGATGATTAATAAAATTGTTGTTACTTAAACTTTATTAGATAATTTTAAGTTACTTGTTATCATGCTAAAATTTTACGAGATAAAACTTTTAGTTGATAATTGTAATGGTTATTTTATTTCGTGCTTATTATGTGATACTACAAGAAAAAACTTAGGTTAGCAATTAAAATATTTCTAAAAACTTATAAGATTATTTTTAGATGAAATTGATATGATTTAAAATTGTTGCAACCATTAAATTCCTAATGCTTGATTAGGGTAGCCCTTTCTAACAATTATTATTATGTAACTTAGTTATTGTAATAATAATTTTGAAAAGGTTATGATATAATTTGTTGCAACTTGAATTTTTAAATACCTAATAAAGGATTAGGATAGCACCCAAAATCAAAAAATTCCTTATAGTTGATAATGACCTTAATAAAAGTTATTAACTAATCCTAATAAATTTAAATTTTAGGATTCAACTAGTTGATAGGATTAACTAGTTTATTTCCACATTAACTAGCATGACAACATAAAAGTTATGATACATCGATATAATCCTCATGTTAGAAGTAGTGTAACACCAGCTATCGTTATGTATCCTCATGTTAGAAAGTCGTGTAACACCAGCTACCGATAAAGTACTTCACAAATTAAGTGTAGTTCTTACTTCATCTGGGAATTTACCTTTATCAGGTTTCAAAAAGATGTATACATTTTGTTATGAAATGAGTGCACTTGGAGTTAAACAAGATTCTAGTTGCCAACCTTACTAGATTTTAAGATGGCACTTTTGAGTCTCCCAGATGTATATTAAAACTTTTTCACTTATTTAACAGCAAGTGCTATCATTATTCATTCCCAAAAATGCTAATAGAATGGCTATGGCATCCAATCAATTCTTCCAGTACAGTCACATTCATTCATGAGAATGTTTATTTCACGATGATTATGTTTCTTCACATAATCAATCACTGGAATCCATAACGTGTAGAACATTCTGTAATACACGTTATCGGGGGCAGTTGTATATACTCATATCACCTCTGTTGCCCACTTGTGCCTATCAATAACTAAATAAATTAATTGGGCCTGCAGCCCCAATTACTTAACGGTTATTATTTTTGCCCACTAAATAATGGCCTGAAGCCAATTACTTAAAAGGGACTATCCTCTATGTTAAATCACAAATAATTTCTATAGTCCATGTTGACAACTTTATTTAAAACATCGCTTTTGCAAATTATTATCTATGGTTTACTAGGATTCTATTTTTCAAAATATAACTATCTTAAAGATCCTGAGACCGCTCTGCCGTTAGTCAACTAACCTAACGGTGTATGACGTTTCCACGTGGTCTACGAGATAATTATATTTTCTAGTTTCCTTTATAAATATGTTTTGTTTGAGATATATGCGTGGTTGTTCATTTTTATGCCAGTAGCATATTTAGAACTGCGTGGAATGTTTTAAATAAGTAAAAATGTGTTTTTCGGGATCGGCCATTGTATACCTATTTACTTTCCTTGCACTTTTTATTTCTTTTGAGAGAATTTGTAAGTGAGGAAATTTGTATTTTAAAGCCAAAGCTCGATGCAACAGCACATAGAATTGATGAAAACTCCTTCAATGGATCATGATGTCGGTCAATGTGCTTGGCTAAGTTTGCTGGACCAACCTAGCTTGACTGGGTAACAAGTGGTCCTGGCTTAGTCAATTCCCTGGCCGCGTCCGCTGGACCGCAAGGAGTCGATTCATGACTGTGTAAGCCCAAAGCTCGATGCAACAGCATATGAAGACGGAGATATAGGGACCCAGTTCAGTTTGGGTTTCCAAAGTTGTATTTTTTTTTCTATTATGGACTTTAAACGAACTTTGGACTGTGTACTATTTTGGGTATCTGGCCCGATCCCCGCATTTTTACTTGTTTTTTTTCTTTATGCATGAATTTTTGAATTTTAATAAAATGCTCATTTTAAAATACGTAGATAAATGGCAAAATTGGCAAGCGTCGATTTCGAGGTCCTCGATTCTGCAGGGACAAATTACCTGAGTTGGCGAGTGGACCTGAAGTTCCACTTGCGTTCAATGGCCCTCCTTGGGTCCATTTTGGCTCCTTCCTCGGGCCCCAGCAGTCGGCCGAAGGCTTCTGCTACAGCTAGCAGCAGCCCCACAACCACTGTATCCGATGTAGATAAGGCGAAAGCCATAATCTACATTAGGAAGCATATAGATCGGACCTTAAAGGCCGAATACTTAATGGTTGAGGACCCGATGGACCTGTGGACATCACTGGAAGCACGGTATAAACATCAAATTGATGTTATATTACCCCGTGCCAGTTATGAGTGGGAAAACCTCAGACTTCAGGACTATAAGTCCGTCGCTGAGTACAATTCTGCACTTCATAACATCACCCTCACGCCTGAAGTTGTGCGGTGAAGAAGTGACAGAACATCGCATGTTGGAAAAGACATTTACCTCGTTTCACGAGAAAGATGCAATCCTCATGCAGCAGTATCGTGAACGCAATTTCACGAAATTTTCCGATCTGATCTCATGCCTACTTAGGGCAGAGCAGAATCGAGACTTACTGCTTGCAACTCCATAACTTACGTCCAGCTGGCACTGCCCCTATCCCTGAAGCCCACCACGTTTCTCCCCAGAAGTGGAAAAATAAGAGGAAGGCTAAAAACACTAAAGGGAAAGCTATAATTAAGCAACCAAGAGGTGCAGCTCCACAGACAAACAAAAAACAATAAGGGAAAAAGAAATTTCACTTGGAAGCGAAAGAACACCGAGCAAGTGTCACTTCCAAAGAAGAACTGGGAGGATAAATGCCATAGATGCGGCATGACTGGCCATTGGTCCAGAAACCTGCCGCAGCTCCTCGCCACCCTCCAGGATCTATACCAGGCGAGCCAGAAGTCTCTACCTGAAAACAAACTTGGCGGCTGTTCAGCCGCCAACAATGTTTACTGCAAAAGACTTCAAGAACGACGACCTTCTCGATTGAGCATCATCGTTTATCTATGCTTTTTAGAATTAAATGTATCTTCATCTTTTATTTGCTTAAGTACGAACTTTTATTTTCGAATGAATGTTTACATTTTCGCTCAAATAAAATTTCGTTTTTGCTTATATAGATGATGTCTGAGTGCCTAGTGGACAGTGCCTTAACGCACACAATCCTTCGCGATCATTGCTATTTTAATAGCGTAAATAAATATGACGGTCCTGTTTATCACAATTTCAGGACTGTCCCAAATAATCGAAGGATCTGGTGAAGCAATTATACTGCTCCCAAATAACACAAGACTTCAAATAAAAAATGCATTATTCTCTCCTAAATCAAATAGGAATCTCGTAAGTTTCAAAGGATTTCCGTTTAAACGGATATCACGTAGAAACCAGAGATGAAAATAACGGTTGAATATCTGTATGTAACTCGTCAGAAAGATGACCGGAAGATCATCTGTGAACGATTCAAGGGACTACCCGTCGGGTCTCTACCAAACATACATTCAACCAATAGAAGCCAATATGACTGAGCACCAGACGTGCCAATCACTTGCCAGAGTTCGAACTCTGGCACAATAGACTTGGTCACCCTGGAACAGCAATGATGCGATGCATCATTTCTGAATCCCGTGGACACAAATTGAAGAACCTGAAGATTCTTCAAAAGGGTGAATTTCCATGTCTCCCTTGTTTCAAGGGAAAACTTATAACGAGACCCGTCCCTCCTGAAAGTGGGGTTAGAGTCTCCCTGGCTTCCTTGAGAGAATTCATGGTGACATTTGCGGGCCTATTCACCCCGCAAGTGGCCCATTTCGGTACTTCATGGTACTGATTGATGCATCAACCAAATGGTCTTATGTGTGCCTATTGTCCCACCCGCAACCTAGCTTTTCCAAAGCTATTGGCACAAATAATAAGGTTGTGTGCTCATTTCCCCGATAACCATATCAAGAAACTACGTCTTGATAATGCGGGAGGAATTTACTTCACAAGTCTTCGAAGACTATTGCCGGGCAACGGGTATTGAAGTTGAACATCCGGTAGCACATGTTCACACCCAAAACGGATTAGCTGAGGCTCTTATAAAGAGACTCCAATGGATTGCACGTCCATTGCTTATGCAATCCCAGTTGCATGTGGATGCTTGGGGGCATGCTATTTTACATGCCAGCATCACTTATTAGGATAAGACCCTCTGGAGGTCACACTTTATCCCCGATGCAACTAGCATACGGCGCACCTCCGGATATCTCTCATTTGAGAGTGTTTGGTTGTGCGGTATATGTCCCAATAGCACCACCGCAGAGGACCAAAATGGGTCCTCAGCATCGTCTAGGTATATATATTGGGTTTGATTCGCCCTCTATTATCAGATACCTTGAACCCCTGACGGGTGACGCATTCAAGGCACGTTTTGCAGACTGTGAATTTAATGAGAAATTTTTTCCAAAAACTGGGCACACAGTCTAAGAAGCCAGAAGCTTCTGAGACCATTAGTTGGGACCAGAAGTCTTTGTCCCTATATGATCCGCGTACTAATCTGTGTGAAGATGAGATCCTGAAGATTCCTTCACATCCAGAATACAGTACATCTTTTACCGGATAAATTCACAGACAACCATAAGATTGTCCGTCTCACACGTCCCTGCTGCCAATACGCCAGCTAGGATTGACATCCCCATAGATGGATGCAGCCCACCGGCAGCAGAATTGGTTGTACCCTCAAATGAAAAGAGGACGCCCACCAGGTTCAAAAGATAAAGTTCCTCGAAAGAGGAAGACTCCTGGCGATACTAAGATTATCCCTCCACAGGATGCTGAGCTCAGACCAGCTACTTCTCCCCTCCTGATTTCCCCAGCAGAGGAAACAATAGGAGAAACATCATTAAATTTTGTACGTACTGGAGAAGTACTGGACAGAAATAGCATAGTCCGTCGACGACGATTTTGCGTTCGATATTGCCGTTCACGTCACTGAATATGACGATGACGTCGAACCACGATCTCTAGCGGAATGTAAACGCAGAGATGATTGGCCAAAGTGGGACGAGGCAATAAGAGTAGAGCTGGACTCACTCTTGAAACACAAAGTCTTTGGACCAGTAGTCCAAACACCAGTAGGTGTAAAACCTATGGGATATAAGTGGGTTTTCATAAGAAAAAGAGATGAAAATAATGTGATCGTTCGCTATAAGGCACGCCTTGTAGCCCAGAGATTTTCCCAAAGACCGGGGATTGATTACGAAGATATGTATTCCCCGGTCATGGATTCGATCACCTTCCGATTTTTAATCAGCCTAACTTCTCTGGAAAGCCTAGAAATGCAGCTCATGGACGTTGTGACTGCATATCTTATATGGCGATATAGATAAAAAATATATATATGAGACTTCCTGATGGGTTTAATCTACCCCCAGAGATGAAAGAGATACATCGGGACGTATTCTCTGTAAGGGCTACATAGATCATTATATGGTCTAAAACAATCGGGCAAGATGTGGTATAACAGACTAAGTGATTTTCTTGCACAGCAAGGATTCACGAATAACGAAGTCTGCCCGTGTATCTTTATCAAAAGAACGGGAACATGATTTGTGATCATAGCTGTATATGTAGATGACTTAAATCTCATAGGATCTCCTGCAGAGATCAAAGAGATATCTGAAAGCCTTAAACATACTTTTGAAATGAAAGACCTAGGCAAAACAAAGTATTGTCTTGGCTTACAGATAGAACACCTAAGAGGTGGAATCCTATTAAAACCATTCTAATTATACAAAGAAACTTCTACGCAAGTTTTCATATGGATAAAAGTCATCCTTTAGGTACTCCTATGGTCGTAAGATCACTAGATGTACATAAGGACCCCTTCCGGCCACTGGAAGAGGGGGGGAGGAGATACTGGGGTCCATGAAGTACCCTACCTCAGTGCCATTGGAGCACTTCTATATCTGGCTAACTGTACGCGTCCCGATATAGCGTTTACAGTTAATCTACTAGCCAGACACAGTGCTACGCCCACAAAGCGCCACTGGAACGGAGTAAAGCATCTTCTGCGATACCTTCAGGGTTCCATTGATCTTGGACTTTACTACCCAGAGAGGTGCCTCCCCCAAATTGTTTGGTTATGCCTGATGCAGGTTATCTCTCTGATCCGCACACGGCAAAAATCTCAAACAGGTTTTGTATTTACCTACGGAGGTACTGCTATCTCTTGGAGATCGGTAAAAACAAACCACTACTGCTACATCTTCCAACCATGCAGAGCTCATCGCGATCCATGAGGCGAGCAGAGAATGTTTTTGGCTACGCCTCCGTCGTCCAACACTATCCTCCAATCCACTGGCCTGAAGACCAGTGATCTGGAGCCTACTGCCCTATTCAAAGACAACGCCGCATGCATTGCTCAGCTTCAGAAGGGCTACATCAAAGGCGACAGGACAAAACACATTTCTCCCAAGTTTTTCTGGACGCACGAGCAGAAGAACGACAAGCAGATTGAAGTTCGACAGATCCAGTCATGCAACAACTTAGCTGATCTTTTTACTAAGGCATTGCCTAAATGTACTTTTGTAAAGCTTGTAAAGAACATTGGTATACGACAGTTGAAAGACCTGCAAGCCTGAAGCTTGTACGGATCAGGGGGAGTAACATGTGGGTTTGCACTCTTTTTCCTTAAGCTGTTGGGTTTTCCCACTGGGTTTTTCACAGCTAAGGTTTTAACGAGGCAAACACACTTACTCTGGATCCAGAAGTATCCACCCCTTGCCTCAGTAGCTGAGACCGAAGTGATGAATGTGTAAGGGGGAGTGTTATGAATGAGGGAGGCCTTTGGCCTCCCCTCCTTCATTACCCATTCATTAGGCCCCCATTACTTAGAGTAATGGGGACCCTTGGTCTCCTAGAGGCTTTTGGCCTCCCCATTATGAGATATATAAATAGAGCACCATGGCTCTTAGCTAGGGGACTTATTTCTTAGCAATGAAATTCTCTCTCCTCTCTCTCTCTTGAGTTCATTATCATATAACAGGATTCAACTAGTTGATAGGATTAACTAGTTTATTGAAGCCATGTTACACACATTTAAATAATTAGCTTCCTTAAAGGATCATAAACCAATGCCTAGAAAGTTTGTAACTAGTGTTGTTGATCACCTCAGCTTGACTGGGGATAGTGATCTTGGCCTAGCCAACCCCGCCTGGCTGTATTCCACTAGACCACAATGTTGCAAATTATTATAATGTGAAACAATCGATTAGATCTAGTTAATTATGTTAAAAATCCTTTTTAGGATTAGTCGTAGCCCTCCTTGTTTTTGGATTAGGAAACTAAAAGTTGCATGTCATGGTTATTGAGTCTACTCAATCTATGGCATGGTCTCTTTTAGAAATTGACTCCATCATACATGTGATGTAGTCTGGTATTAACCTAAACCGTCGTGTCGGGTCTCCTCGATGGTCAGTGTAAGTTAAGATTAGAAATGAAAACAAGGGTTCGACTATACTAGATATTATGGTTTGTTGAGTCTCCTCAAAATCATAAGTGACTATGGGTAAAAATGAATAGGGAGTCCCATGTGATGTGATCGATAAAGAGTTTATGTACCAAGTAAAGAGTCGATCAGCTTGTTAACTCTCCTCAAGGTTGTGAAGCTCAGGGTGGTTGGGTCCCTCTCCCATTAAATGTCTAAATTCGTTCATCTTTATGCCTTAAGATGATCGCTAAAATAGTGGAATGATATATTAGAAAAAAACCATTCTACCTATATTAAATTGAACATATACTAAACTTTGGTAGATTTATATTTTACGTCATGTAATCCATATCATGATATCCTAAAAGGAATAAGTTAACTGGTCAAAGTGATTGGTTAAGGAATATCTACTCAAAATCTAAATTGATAGACTAAACTATGTTCTCATTAACCTTAAAATGTCCTTCTTAGCACATGCTTAATGACACTGATTTCCTTGAGATATAAGGTCTAGCACAATAAAAACATGCTACTTAGCACTTACCCTTATAAGCTATATGCTCCAGGGACAGCTTAAACATACTGATGTTCAAAGCATGTTTCTCCGTACAACTTGTTGAGTCAACTCAAGGTTGTATGGAAAACAGTTTCAATCCGCAAGGTTCGAAACTTCGTGCAAACTGTTCGGCTCAAATATAAGTGCAAGAGCGGTGCAAGACCATGTATCCAAATCATATCTTGAGTCAATCAACTTGTTGAGTCAACTCAAGATTGTGAAGCTCAAGTGTTTAGATGCATACGATTCTGCAACAATTAATATTTGTGTTGGGACATGTATTAACTAAACATGATTTAGAAAGGAGAAGGCTAAGGACAGTCGCCACAGTTTCAGATTAATTGTTATACAAAAGGAAAAGATTGTCCTACGTGTTGGAAAAGGAGCATGTGTTGTTTCTTGGACCATAGGGGACGTCTAACACATTTTGGCGAATGTCGTCACTTTGCTTCTTAAGCATTGTTTCGGTGCGAGTATTTTGTATAACGATATTGAATTAGGTGTTAATACATGAATGTGCAAGTTACAGAAAACTTATTTATGGAAAAATAGACTAGACTATACCGAAGAGAGCAGACTTGACAAGTCACATAAAGAGGGGTCTCTTGAGCTCTCGTATTATGAGTCGAAAAACACTTGTGAGTCTTGTCTCAAAGGTATGATGGCCAAAACTCCTTTTGTTAGACACTGGGAGAATGAGTTGGAGAACTCGTGGTCTCATACATACAGATGTATCCTGACCCAAGTCTAAATTATCGAATATATGGTATTATTATGTTATTGCGACACGTGTTCTTGATGAAACACAAGTCTGATGAAATAGAGAACACAATGACAGAAGTATTTGAACGAATTCAATCAGATCGAAGAGGCAAATACTTAGCTATGTAATTCTTGCATAATTAAAGAGAATGAGATTTTCTCTTAGGTCAAGTCTCTTACCACATCGGTGCGTTGGAGAGCATGAATCAGACTCTTTTAGACATGGTGCGATACATGGCAAGTGACTCTGATTTACAATCCTCCCTCTGGGTTAAGCCCCAGATAATAATGCATAGGTTCTTGATAAGGTCATAACAAGGGTCGTGCCATTGACTCCATATATGATATGGAACAGTGAGAAACCCAACCGATGTGTATGGTTTTCCTATGTAAGTCAAGTGGCTTAATCTTGACTAACTAGAAGACATATTTGTCGGAACTAATAAATATGATATTCCTTAAATCAATAGTTAGGTAGTCACATGATTACGCGAGCCCCTAAATTTTCTTGCAAGACAAAGAGTCGAGTAAAACCATCATAGTTGATGATGGCGTAGTTAACTTTCAGGATGCCATTCGAAGTAGGGACTCTAAGAAATGGCTTAATACAATCTCTGAAGGTTCTTGCACGTGAATAAGGTTTAGACCTCAAAAGACATGCCCAATGGAAGTATTCCCATTGACTACAAGTGAATCTTCAAGAAAGAAGATTAATATAGATGTAAAATAAAGAAGTAAAGGTTATGCTGGTTGAGAAAGATTATCATCAGAACTCCTATAAACGGATTACGATAAAACTTTCTCGTCAACAGCCGTATATATATCTATTCAGATCAAACTCGTTTTTAATGCTCACGAGGACCAGGAAAACTGGAATATGCATGTAAAGTTTGTTTTCTAAATATGATTTAGAAGAAAAAATTACAAGAATTACCCAGAGAGTTTTCAAGGTTAGTGGATGCGGATAAAAGGTATGTGAGGCATCAAGGAGCCGAAACTTATTTTTTTTGACAAAGTGGCCAAACAATTTGACACTTTATTAGAAATGATTATGAACTGTGCAAATGATAAGTGACTATGTTGGATCATTCTCGTAAGGTACGTAATGATATTGTTTAAGTCTCAAGTGAGGACGATGAGCTGGATGAGATCCAGGCTAGATAAATGCTATGGATTCCATAAGACCAAGGAAATATTTGGATGAGATTTAAATGTGTGGTCTAGCATGAACATAGAAACTCTGTAAGTCTACCCAGAAGATAGTTTAGCAGATCCACTCATAAAGGCTCTACCACATAAAGTCTGGAGAAGACTCATGTGTAAATGCGTTATGAGATAACGAGATAAATAGGCCTTAAGTGCAAGTGGGAGATGTTGAGAGATACGTGTGCTCTTGAGGCAATTTATCTCCATGTATATGTACAAACATCTTGTTCGAAATAACATTAAGCTGTTTGATAAGAATTTACTTAAGTAAATAATAATGTTGTCTTCGTTAGAACTTAGGTAAAGTCCTGAGACTTAATGCGAGGCCAAACAAGTATTGAGATGAAGATCTCGATCATGGAGAATTGCTTGACCGTTTGTAGCATAAGTCTAAAATCGTTTGTGGTCGTAGAAGTTTTGAGAAAAGGACATCGACACATCAGATAGACCATTGTGTCTTTGTCTTCACCATGGAGTGCTTACGATGATATCATGGTCGTTCAACTTGGCAAAGTCAGAGACGAGACACATGTGCTCATTAGAGAATGAGTTCACTAAACGACCCAATAAGAGTTATCATATTGTTAAGGCCAAAAATGACCAAGGAAGTTGTCGAGCTGACGTGGATCCTTCGTGCTGAGTCGGAGCCTCGTCAACGAGTGAGGTGGGACCCTAGGTTGGTAGAACCAGGGTCAGATGATGGAGGTTGATTGTGATGCGGTGCTCAATCGACCCTTGAGCAGCTTGTACATCGATGGATCGAGGCTGGGAAGCATGGAAGCGACCTTAAAAGGGGATTGTGACTCATCGATCTACACCACAAAGAAACGTCAGGGGGTCGGATCTGGGTCATGACCTAAATCCCCTCCGCTGCTTAAGTTAGTACGGGAACTTAAGGAAAAGATGGAGCTTGGACCCACGGAGATTCGTCTCAGATCTGACGTCGCAAACTCTATAGTGTAAGAAATATCAGCTGAAAGAGTAGAGTCTATGTATTAGATCTCATATCTTAAGAATTGGAACCACGTTACCTTTGTCCTTTTGGGTATTTATAAGCAGCTCTTTATTGATTGTGTGTAACCGTCGCTCATTGATTCGGGTGTGATCTTCTCGGTATTCGAGATAACGGCTACCCATTTATTCGACCCCATTAACTTCCCCCTAAATATCGGTAGAAGCTTAACGGTCGAACGAGCCGTTCGCTTGACTCGGTAATACTCTGCTTTGAGCGACTGGTATCGGGTTGTGGGCGCCAAATGGGTCGGGTACGCGGATACTTCACCATGATCCGTACCCATGCACTAACAATGGCCCCCATCATTCGTGCCTCAGAAAGTTTTCGAAACATTTGATTTAATTTTTGTCGCCAAAACCCTTTCGTCTTTGAATCGATCTCCACCTCTTCTTGAGGCCGTCTTCGGACACGTGTTGTTCATCGATCATCAGTCAATTGAACTCCTTCATATAAAAGAAAAGTGTGGGAGGAGAAAAGATTTTTCTATTCTGCCTTCTTCCTTGTTTCGAAATCTTGATTCTGCCGTGGCCTTCTTTGGAGATTGCTTGTTCTTCCTAAGGTACTTTCTCCTAATTGACCTTGACTCTTATTTAGATCCCTTAGGTATGTTTGCACCAGTTAGGATGAAGAAGCGGACCTACGAGGAGCTCATGGCGCACCTTCGACCCCCTTAATGCGAGGAAGTGCCTGAAAAGGGGAAAGGGGTTTGTCTCAAACCAGACCCTCCCATTCGTCGGCGGGATCCGAGCTTGAAGGTTCCCAGAGTTATCTTAGAGATGGCCCCTGGGGTTTCTCATGATCTGACCGCAGAGGTCTGGCTAAGTTGTTCCTGCCATCCCTTTAGGGTTAGGATGCCCAATTTGGATGAGGGAGTTTGTTTTCCTCGAAAGAACGAGGTCTGAGTGTATCTCAAAGCCTTTCGCCTAGGGCTTTGGTTTCCTCTTCATCCCTTCATCGTAGAAGTTCTATGCTCTTCGGGGCTTTCCCTTTGTTAACTCACACCCCAAGCTCTTCCTCCCTTAGTTGGCTTTATTGTGCTTTGTGAGCTCTGTGGGGTTCGACCATCCCTTGGACTATTCAAGTATTTCTTCCGGATGATACTCGATACTCTCCAAGTGTGGTACCATATCGTCGCTCGCCCGGCAGTGAGGCTTATATACGATCTCCCGATTTTTGACCTTGGATAAAAAGACACTTTTGTGTTTGTCGTCCTTCCTGACCTGGGACTGATGCTCAATGGTTGGAGTTCTTCGAGCTCTGAGCTCGCTGAAGAGTCCCGGTTATCATTGGAATAGGTCAAAGCCAGGTTGTCGCCGGGCGAGGTTGAGACAACAAAGCTCCTTCTGGGTCGACCGAGGCGAGAAAGGTCGACTTTGTATCTGCTGGACAGTCATCGATTGAAGACCCTTTTTTGGAGTTTGTCGAGCTTCAATGGAGGATGGCGAAGGCTCAGCTCAAGGTGAACCTCGATGCTTTTAAGAAGGAAATGGTCGAGCTCCAAGCCAAAGCTTCTGACTCTAAGAGATGGACTGAGGCTTGCAAGGCGGAGGCCGCTGAGTTTCGGGCCAAAGTTGTCGACCTCGATGGGGCCGCTGTAAGGGAGAGGGTGGAGCTTATGGTAAGGTTTATGAAGGCGAAGTAAGCTTTCCACAATGTCTTTGTACCCGGAGGCACTCCCCATCTTTCCTAGGCTGGCAGAATTTAGTTTAGGCTTTTTGTAATCTTTCTGTTTTCACTCCCTTTTCTTTTGAAATGAAAATAATGAAAAGTGTTACAACTTTTGCGCTTTCATCTATTTGAACAGATGTGTGTGTATGGCCCATCAACGACTCAATTTCCAATTTCATAGAAATTGATGATAAGTTTGGTCGTTGATAAGTCAGGCACATTCAATCGATGAATACAATCTTTTAAATCATAAACCACGCTTCATTTGGTAGCGAGGGGCAAAGTCCCCTCGACTTAGAGCCAATGAAAGTTGGGGATCGTTCGATGGCAAGGGACGAGGCCCCTTCGGCTTATGGCCGACGACTGTCGAGGGTCGTTCAGTGGCGAGGGGTGTTCTCTCGGCTTACAACTGACGACTTGGATTGTTCAGGGGTGATGGGCGAGGCCCCTTTGACTTACGACTGACGATGTTCGTGGGTTGTTTAGCGGCGAGGGGGCATGGCCCATTCGGCTTATGGCCGACGACTGTCGAGGGTCGTTCCAAGGCAAGGGGTGATCCCTCGGCTTACGACTGATGACTAGGATCGTTCAACGGCGAGGGGCAAGGACCCTTCGGCTTATGGCCGACGACTGTCGAGGGTCGTTCAGTGGTGAAGGGTGATCCCTTGGCTTATAACTGATGACTAGGGTCGTTCGGTGGCGAAGTGCGAGGTCCCTTCGTCTTACGGTCGACGATGTTCATGGGTCGTTCAGTGGCAAGGGGTGAACGATCGGCTTACGGTTGATGATTAGGGTCGTTCGGTGGCGAGGGGCGAGACCCCTTCAACTTACAATCGATGATGGTTGTGGGTCATTCAGTGGCAAGGGGTGATCCCTCGGCTTACGACTGACGACTAGGGTTAGAAATCAACAGACAGATATCGAAAAATGATCGGCTTTTCATATCCCATGAGTCGGCATAAGATAAAAGACAAACATAAGTTTTGATCATTTAGTGTATTTATCCTCGCTGGTACAATCACTGATAGTACTTTCGCAAATGCTCAGCATTCGAAGGATGATGTAGTTCCCTATCATCCAATGTAGCGAGCTGATAGGTGGTAGGACCGAGCACATCGATCACTGTGTAAGGTCCTTTTCACTTCGCAGCGAGCTTTCCTTGCTTGAGAATCTCAGGAGTGAAGGCGGCCTTACATAGAACCAAGTCGCCATCACGGAAGCTACGTCTGCAAACCTTGAGTTGAAATATCGAGCCATGCATCCTTTTTGTTTAATGAGGGTCGTCAAAGCCCGTTCGCAGACCTCGTCGATCAGTTGTAGGTTGAATTCGAGTCCTTCCGAGTCCTTCCGAGTCCTTCCGAGTCCTTCCGAGTTTCTTTCGTCATTGTAGTATTGGAGACAAAGTGGTCGTTCATTAACTTCCACTGGGACGACAGCTTCACATCCATAAGCCAGCATGAATGGTGTTTCTCCCGTCGAGGTTTTGTGGGTCGTTCTGTACGACCATAGTATGTCGGGGATTTCTTCTGGCCATGTTCCCTTGAGCCCAGTTATTCTCTTCCTAAGGGGTCAAGGATACATTTGTTACCAGCCTTTGCCAATCCATTTGACTGGGGATGTGCGATATAGGTGAAATACAGCTTGATCTTCAGCTCAGAGCAGAAATATTTGAAGCCGGTACTGTCTAATTGAGTTCCATTGTCCGTTACAATGGATTATGGGATGCCAAACCAACAGACAATGGATTTCCAGACGAAGCTCAAGGCTTCCTTCCAGGTGATTCGGGACAGGGGCTCTGCCTTGATCCACTTCGTGAAGTAGTTGAGCGCCACTATTAGGAATTTTCGTTGCCTGCTTGCTTGTTTGAATGGACTGATGAGGTCTAATTCTCACTTGGCGAAGGGCACTGGACTGACGATGGGGATCAGATCAGTTAGAGGGGCCGAGCTGATCCTTGAGAATTTTTAGCAAATCGGTCACTTTCACACGTACTCGATAGAATCCTTGAACATCTTTGGCTAGAAGTAGCCTTGTCTTATGACCTTCAAAGCTATTGCTTCCCCCCCATAATGGTTCCTGCAATCACCCTTATGGATTTCTTTGATCACATAGAGTGCTTCCTGTGGGGCTAAACATTTGAGGTAGGGAAAAACATCATACCTGGTCCATCGTCAAACCATTTAGCAGAACGAATTCGTACGCCTTCCGTTCTAGCTTTCGTGCCTCCACCGGGTCGGTCAGCTTTTCCCTCGTGCTCAGGTAACAGATTATGGGATCCATCCAAGTGATTCCTCGGTCGAGACTTAGCAGTGGATGTGGTAGATGTTGTACATACACTGTTCGACCGAGTCCCACGGGGGAGGATGATGCGAGCATTGAAAGGGCATCGGCTCAGTGATTCTTCGACCTTGGTACATGATGGATTTCCACCCATCTAAATTTTGAGAGCTCTGCTTTAGCAATTTTCATATAACTCTGCATTATGTCTTCACAAGCCTCAAAGCTTTCGTTTAGTTGGTGGACGACGAGGTTGGAATCGCTGAGTAGTTTGACTACTTTTGCTCCTAGGGCTCGAGCTAATCAAAGTTTGTTGATGGATGCTTCGTACTGAGCACCATTATTTGTGGTTTGGAAATCGAAGCAGAGAGCGTACCGCTGACGTTTGGATGATTATTTCGGTTCTGCTCCTTGCTTGAGTGGCTGAACTGTCAACTTGTATGATCCATGTTCCCTCGTCTTCAATTGCATCGTTTGACGAATTGAGACCTGTCAAGGGTGAAGAGGTAGCATCGGGTTGCATGTTAGTAATATATACCTCTTCCTTTGGGCTGTCGTCGTAAGTGAGTTCGACAATAAATTCGGCGAGAGCTTGCCCTTTGATGGCGGTCCTCAACTTGAACTGGATGTCAAATTCGCTCAGCTCGACTCTTCACTTCTTCATTCTTCCTGAACGATCCAGCCTTTTCAAGGTCTGTTCCAAGGGAGTGTCGGTGAGGACCAAGATGGTGTGAGCTTGGAAGTATGGTCGCAACCTTCTCGCAGATTGGATCAGCGCGAAAGCCATCTTCTCTATCCTCGAGTAGTTTACCTCCGTGCCTAAGAGAACTTGGCTAATATAGTAGATGGGTCGTTGCACTCCTGAGTCTTCTTTGATGAGCACCGAGCTTACGACCTCCATGGTAGCGGCCAGATAAATGATGAGTTGGTCATCTCTGTCTGGCTTGGTCTGGAGTGGTGGGCTGGAAAGGTACTCCTTTAACTCGGAGAAGGGTTTCTTGCAGTTCGTGTCCCACTCGATGGCCTTCTTTCCATTTGAGGCGGATGATATCGCCTTTCTTAGTGCTTTGAAGAAAGATAACGATCTCTTGGGTGACTTAGACAAGAACCGGCCTAAAAGCAGTTATCCTCCTATTCGATCTTTGGAGCTCTCTGATGGTCGAAGGCTCCTTCATCGTTACAATTGCTATGATCTTGTCGGGGTTATCCTCGATCCCTCGGTTCGTCAGCATGAAACCGCGGAACTTCTTTGACCGAACTCTAAAGGTACATTTAACCGGGTTGAGCCGAAGGTTGTATCATCGGATCTGTGTGAATATCTCTTGGAGATCTACGATGTGATCTGTCGGCTTCCTAAATTTGACCAGCATGTTATCAACGTAGACCTCGAGGTTCCGCCCGATTTGAGCCTTGAAGAACTCGTTCATCATGTGTTGGTACGTGGCCCCTGCATTCTTCAAACCAAATGGCATTTTGGTATAACAGAAAATACCTCGATCGGTGTTGAAAGATGTCTTCTCTTCGTCTTTCGGTGCCATCTGGATCTTGTTATACCCTGAGAATGCGTCCATGAAGCTGAGGAGTTCATAACCCGAAGCACTGTCGACTTGATGCTCGATCTGAGGTAGGGGGTAACTATCCTTTGGACATGCTTTATTAAGATCGGTGAAGTCTACGCACATTTGCCATTTGCCATTTGCCTTCTTCACCATCACGACATTCGAGAGTCAGTCAGGATACTTGACTTTCCGAATGAAGCCCGCTTCTAGAAGTCGATCCACTTACTCGATTGTGGCCTTCATCTTCTTGCCCCCCATGTTCCTCTTCTTCTGCTTCTTGGGTCTGGATGTTGGGTCGACTTCCAGCTTGTGGGATATCATCTTGGGGTCGATGCCGGGCATATCCTTCGAAGACAAGGTGAAAACATCTGCATGCTCTCTCACAAGAGCGATCAGCTGCCCCCTTAGGTTGAAAGGGAGGATGGACCCAATAGAGATGGTCTTCCCTTCTTCTTTGGAGATTCGGATGTTATCTGTCTCTTCGATGGCCACGAGTCTTTGATCCTCGCCTTTGGGATCGACTGGGTGTGCCTGCCCAACCCTTCTCAAAGTGGTGGACAGAGTATTGCATGATCGTGCTTGCTTCTGATTTCCTCTCGCTTTTCTAACCCCTTCAGGAGCTGGAACTTGATCATTTGATGGAAAGGGGAGACCACCACCTCTATAGCAATTAGTAGTGGTCTGCTGATGATTCGTTGTACGCCGAGTTGATCTTTACCACGATGGTGGCCATGATGACGACAGCATTATCATGCGACAATTCCACACCCACTAGATCCTCATCTGAGAAGGATATAGGAGGTGTAGAATCTCTGGGTCGCTTTCACCCCACGGAAATTGTCATTAACCTTCCGGCGTAAGAGCGTTGAAGAGAGGTTGACAGCTCCGGGTGCGAAGGGCCTCCTATTATCATGCTGAGGAGGCCGATGTCGGGAGGCTCCAAGGCATCACCGGAGGATCTTGGTGGGTGATTTGACTTGGTCGAGATGTTTGGTCGACTGGGATGTCAACTCGGGTTTACCACAGACGACGCAAAACTGTTAAGGCCAAAAATGACCGAGACAGTTGTCGAGCTGACGTGGACTCTTCGTGCTGAGTCAGAGCCTCGTCAGCTAGTGAGGTGGGACCCTAGGTTGGTAGAACCAGGGTCAGATGAAGGATGTTGATTGGGATGCGGTGCTCGATCGACCCTCAAGCAGCTTGCACATCGAAGGATCGAGGCTGGGAAGCTCAGAAGCGACCTTTAAAGGGGATTGTGACTCGTCAATCTACGCCATAAGGCAACGTCAGGGGCTCAGATCTGGGTCACGACCCAAATCCCCTCGGATGCTTAAGTTAGTATGTGAACTTAAGGAAGAGAGGGAGCTTGGAGAAGCTGAGATCGACCCACGGAGGTTCGTTTCAGATCTGACGTCGCAAGCGCTATAGTGTAAGAATTATCAGCTGAAAGAGTAGAGTCTATACATTAGATCGCGTACCTTGAGAATGGAACACTGTTACATTGGTCCTTTCGGGTATTTATAGGTTAGCTCCTTATTGATTTTGTGTAACCGTCCCTCATTGATTCAGGCGTGATCTTCTCTGGATTCGAGATAATGGAAGCCCATTTATTCGGACCCATTAACTTTCCCCTGAATATCGACGGAAGCTTAACGTTCGAACTAGTCGTTCGTTTGACTCGATAATACTCCTCTTTGAGCGATGGGTATCGGGATGTGGGTGCCAAATGGGTTAGGTACGTGGATACTTCACCATGATCCATACCCATGCACTAACACATATGGTTAACATCGACTAATCTGTCAATGATAACTCTCAGTGATGATAGGCAATTTGGTCATTAGACTTGAGGTCATTGTACGAACCTGTATGTAAACGATGTCACTTAGATCCCTGACCTAGTTTCGAGGCAAGGCCTGTCGAAAGGTCTTTAGTTGGGTGACACTTGAAGCGTGCCAGGAGAGTAATGACCAAGAAAGAATTTGTCTATCTTGTTTAAAGGAGTTAGTGTCTAGTTCAGTCTTTAGGAAAAACTCTGACCAAAGTATGTTGGAAGAAGTCCAACCTTATTGGACTAACGACTGATGAAACTAACCAAGTTCAAGTTATTGGGGGTTGACAGTTGACCATACCCTATGCTTGGCTAAGCGACATAGTTATGATGAAGGGACTAAAACTGCGACATTCGTCACAGACACAGTCAGGGTGGTCTCGACAAAACTCATTTTAATAAGTTTACCCTATAATAATGATACCGAAACAGGGACGACATATGTTGCTCGTGGTCTCTGCTGTCTGGGGGTTCGAGCCACATCTGTAGTATGGTCAGCCTGTAGGGTCTCATACAGAGTGGGACCTTTGTCCAGTAATCAGAAGTCCAAGGGAGATAGAGCATACGATGTATGTGAATTTATTACGTCGCAAATAGTTTACGATATAAGCTTTAAATTAATAATGTGGGATTATTGCATATGATGCAAAAGGAATAAAATATATCATAGAACATTTGCGAATATATTTTATAATAAAACGCAGAGAAAAAGCTCAACCCAAGGATCCAGGAAAGTCCAGACCCATTCGTTTTGGTCCAAGCCCAATAGGATTGGAAAAGGACCAAAAATAATGAAAGAAAGTCAAAGACACAAGAAAAAAAGGAAGAAGCCCTGTGATTTGGGCCGGTCCATTGGGCTGGGCCAAAGTAATCTGGCGTTCCTTGTGGGCACCAGCTACGTCAAAAATGGGCACGTGCCTTGTACGCGCCCAGCAGACTGGGTGTGTGGGGCACACGTTGAGCCCGACATACTAGGGCTTCATGCTCAATATTTCTGACACCTGCATTTTGCAAAAAACGCTTGAGTTTTTGGCCATATTTGAACGTGCATTTAAGGGGTCAAACGAAGTTAAAATTGAGCGTCATTTGTCTCTATGCGTTCACAGTTCAGTGTTCTTCGATTTGATATAAGATATCGCTTGCAAATCTCAGTAGTGAGGGAGGGAAAATTTGTTAAAGTTTGGCCTTCCTGGAAGGAAAACTTGAAATTGATTTTCCCCTCCAATTATTAAGTCCCACATCGGATGTGTTGGGAACAAGAGGGACCAGCTCCCTATATAAATTGGGGCTAGCTCTCCTCCTTAGAACTGGTACCGGTGCACCACACAGCAAGCCTTGGATCAAGGAAGCTCTCCAATTATTAAGTCCCACATCGGATGTGTTGGGAACAAGAGGGACCAGCTCCTTATATAAATTGGGGCTAGCTCTCCTCCTTAGAACTGGTACCGGTGCACCACACAGCAAGCCTTGGATCAAGGAAGCTCTCTAAAGTTAATAGTATTCCTATATAGAATAGGCGAAAATAATTATTCCCCCTTCTCCCTGATTCTTCCTTGCTCGTGCTCGGGCTTTAGCAAAGCTACGAAGGAGTTCGGATCGGATTCGAAGTCTTGACAGAGGATCCACTCAAGGTGAAACTTTCTGAAGCGCGTGGTTGGCTCGGTGATAAGGGCATTGCTCGCCTCGAAACATGATTCGGCTCGAAAGAAGTGGCTCAACCCCAATGTGGGGCATTAGTTCGAGGGATTCTGGGCTTTGCTAACATGCAAGGCAAATGTTAGTAGTTTAATTTATGCGTTTTTAATTGTAGTTAATAATATAGATCTATCTTTAGGGATTGGTTAGACCCATCGGGATAGTAGAGATTTTGGATATGGTTTAATTTCCTTAGGGCTTTACTTAAAATTGTTTAAGTCATGTTTTTTGCTGCTTTATTTACTTTCATCGTCTACCCGACTTAGGCCGAACATCGATTTTTGATCCCGTAGGATCGCTGAAAACCCTTCAGATTCCACATCACCCAAAGGACCTAAAAACTACCTTAAAATGATCCAAAAACTCACTCCAAGATGAAAAAAACCCAACAGCAAATCCAACTTCACACCCCAATCAAAAAACACCAAAAACCCAAGACAACACCCGCACTCACACTCATTCTTTTCCTTTGAACCGGTTTAGGTCCCACGTCCTGATTGAATAGGGTTTTTGTGTGCATGTGCAAGAGAGAATTGCACAATTGCCATTTTGCAACTAAGACACATGTTTTGTTCAATGTGGCACCATTTGTTCTATGTGGCAAAGGGAGTGGGGTGCCACATCACCCTCACGTGGGAGTGCAACTCACCCCAAAAGAAAAAGTCGCACATGCCCATTATTTACATTTTTGCCCTTGCCCTTTCATGAGCCCAAAGAACACCCCCAAAATTCCTCCCTCTTCCACTTATTTACATGTTTGCCATTGGTCTTTTTCCACTTTGCTCCTCCCCCATGTTTTTGCACTTTAACCCTTGCTTTTTCCCTTTTTACACCTGAACGATACCCACACACACATACACCCCTCTCTCTCCTTTATCACTTCACATGGTCCACGCATCCGGTGTGTGTGTTTTGGTTCCACAGGCACTATGTGCACATGTTATTTCTATTCTAGACTATAAAAGAGGGAATTACACTTTGCCATTGTCTCACTAGGACAAAGTGTTTGTCCTATGTGGCACCCTTTGTCCCATATGACAAAGGAAAATGGGTGCCACATCACCCCCCCCCCCCCCCACATAGGGGTGTCACCTCACCACCCACCCAAAGAAAAACCCACACATGTCCATTATTTACATGTTTGCCATTGTCCTTTCATGAGCCTAAAGAATGCCCCCAAACCCCCTCAACCCTCTTCCCCCTATTTACATGTTTACCATTGGTATTTTTCCCCTTTGCCCCCTACGTTTTTTGCCCTTTTACCACTGCTTTTCCCCTTTTACCCCCAGATGATACCCCCACAGTCCTACTATTCTCTCACATTTACCACTTCGCACGTGTCCCACATCCTATGTGTGTATTTTTTGGTCCCCATGCACTATGTGCACGTGTTATTCCTAGTCCTCTATTAAATTAAAGTATTCCCCTTAATGTTACTAAGTTTTACGAAGACAATTTAAATAAAATTCTCTCCAACTAACATGTTTATAATTCAAAATTTGGACTAGGCCATAATAGACAAAAGACACATGTTAAAAATAATTTTCATGTCAAATGAGATATTACAAATCATGCTTCAAATATAATATGCAAGGAAATATTGCTAAAGTTCTAATCTATTTAGAAAGGTGAAAGCATGGACAAATCATATTCTTCTAAAGTCAAGCAATAAAACCCAAGATCAACTACAAAAACATGAATTTGAATGCTAAAAAAACTCATCTTTATGTGGATATTCTTCCGTGATAGCCGGAAATCCTAATGTATTTCAATGAAGACCCTAATCTCTTTCAGGGGCTTACAATGTTTATAAAAAGACAGAATCCAGATAAACTGGAGGCTAGATCTATGATGTGCAAATTTGTGGGAAATATAAATAATTTTCAATGATATTTATTATATTAGGTTGATGAAAAAAGATTATTATTTCTCAGATGCCACCTTCTTAGAAAAGGAATCTCTTGATGAAGAGAGAATATGCAAAGAGATAGAACTAAAAGAAGTTCCAAAAGCACAATCTGTAAAGGATCAAGAGATGAAACCAGACATCAATGCTTATCTTAATGACCCTCGGCCATTTTAAAAATCTAGTAGGATTTCCCAACCACTAGAGAGATACTATAGATTTCTCCTAGATGCTGGAGTGGAAGATATCATCATGATTAATGATGACACTGCTAGTTTTCAGGAAGCCCTGATAAGTGGGGATTCTGTAAGATAGCTTGATAAATTTTAAATGGAATCTCTGCACTCCAACAAAGTATAGACTTCGAAGGATGTTGTTAAAGGGGTAAACCTATTAGGAGCAAGTGGATCTTCAATAACAAGATCGATGCAGATGGAAATGTGGAGACATACAAGGCAAGGCTGATGGAAAAAAGATATTGTCAAAGGCTTAGTATAGACTATGACGAAACCATTTCATCGATAGCCATACATAAAAACATTCAGATACTACTTGAGATAGCAGCTTTTAATGACTATGAATTTGGCAAATGGATGTAAAGTAGCTTTTCTAGAGATTTAGAAGAGTGTGTTTATATGACACAACCAAAGGACATTAAAGTCAATGAGAGTAGTAGAAAAGCATGTAGACTGCCTTAATCTATTTATAGATTAAAGCAAGTATCATGGTACTGGAACTTCTAATTTGATGATATAGTCAAAAAGTTTGACGTTATCAAAGAAATGAGGATGAACCATACATATATAATGTTTGGGAATATATGCCCTTACACCAATTATTTGTAATTGGTACTTCTTGTTCAAAATAATATTATGATATTTGGTGATTCTTTATATATGCAATTCTTTAATACATTTTGATTATGTTTGATTGTCGATTTATAATTACACAGTTATAGTCCTTGGACATATATGAGGGATAATGGGATCATGATAAGATCATGATAATGAGACCCAAATGGATCTGCTTAAGCACATATCCTAAATGGTCCTTGTCTTAGGAATATCAAGGCGAGACATTGATATTTTGGATAGACTGTTGTGCATTGATCTCTACCATAGTGATGGTAGTGGTTGGTTTCATAGCCACTCGATATAGAGACATTGTGAGACAACGCTAGTGCAGCATATGCATTATGACCTGAGATGTACTAAAAGACCTTGCATGTGGAAGGCTATGCTTTAAGTTTTACCGAACATCGAAGATTGTGACTGATATGTAGGTACTCGTTAGATAAAGTCCGAAGCATGTTAAGGGAGTGGCTCTTTAAATAAGATTCATATCTTTTGGTATGGGAGATTAGTGTCGCAACAAGTCAATGCATCTATAGTAAATCGGTTGGCCAAGGTGGAATGGATAAACTTGTTAAGAGTAACAAGTGTCATCCAATATTAAACTATCAGATCATATATGACATGAAGCCTAAATGTATTATAATGGTTTAACATTTTTTGTACCCAAGACAACTTAGTGACATTGTCTTAATGAATGGACTGGAATACACAGTTTCAATCACCGACATGCCCAGATTTGGTCAGAGGAGATTATAGCCTCACACCAATCAGATAATGATGATTCCAAAACAAATGGTCTTCAAGCATAAATAGTGCCACTGTCGTACTGTGACATAATCCTACTGTATAATCGAGTCTTTACCGACGTAGGAATCGGGGGTTTAGAGTCTCACACTGCTCATGGCTCATCATAAAAAGCGAAGGAATAAACTTTATGTATCTGTGATTTATAGGACCGATCATAAGAGTTGTGATTAACTTTCTTGATATAGAATAACATGTCATAAAGAGTTACAAATGTGTGTTAGAAATATTCGTAAAGAGTTATGAATACTTTAAGTTAAAGAAGAAACACAAAAACAATAAACCAAACCCTTACAAGTACATTAGTCGACTTATTAGTCGACTAATGGCTTTCCGATAATTACTCGACTATGAATGTCTATTGGTCTACTAACTTGACTGTAAGAAAGTAAAAATTTTTTTGCTTCAAATTAGTTGACTAATGAAGATCATTAGTTGACTAACTTGGCGTTTGTCGAATGATGACTATGCATAAGTCAACTAATCCAACTATAGGAAATATAACCGAGTTTCTGTTTCAAATTATTCGACTTACACTTGACGATTAGTTGACTAATGGCTGTCATTAGATATGGTTCATTTTTAGACGTAGGTTTAATCCAAGAGTTAGATCTATCACCAACTCAAATTGATAGAGTTTTACTCTAACATGAAGTCCTAAAAGTTATGTGATTCATGGGAGTTTTGGCTTGATCATCTCACCTTGTTTTAGGATATGATTTAGATTCAAATATTGAGATTAGATAACCTAAAGAACATGTCTTCTTCTAATTATGCATTTAGGCATTTAGACATTTAGACATGAAGTTGGGTTCCAACTTGAATTTTGAATATGAATTAGATTTAGAGAATCTAGGGATCCTCTCCTCCCTCTCTCGCAAATATGCATCACACAAAAACACCCAACAAGATATTATAGATCTTTACATTTGAGATCTCTTGAAAAAAAGAATTGAGACTTATTTAAGGGAGAATTTATTTGGTCCAAAATAAAGTTTTTCATTCTCCTGTTCACTCACAATAGTAAAGCTTATGGGCTAGTTTGAATTTTTAGAGGGCTTGTGAACCGTGAAGGGGCTTCATCATCCAGGTCAAGCTTCTAACACATGTGGTCAATGAGATTGTGGTCTTCGCCGAAAGAGTTTATTGGATCCATGGTATTATGAAAGTATATCCATGTCAAGGTTTGTTTTTAATTTCAGCATTAAATTCAAGTTTTACAATAGAACTTCGTTCATTATACTAGGCTATAGAAAAATTTGATTTTTTAATCTTCCACTGTTTTTCTTTATTATTAAAAACCCCTAGTATGTATACGTATAGTGGTATCAGAGCCAAGCTGCATAACTTATTTTTATGCCGATTTAAAGATTTAAAATTGATAGAAATTAGATTTTTATACATCACAAATTGTAATTTGCGTATATTTTTTATTGGCATGTTAGTTAACTAATGTGCAGCCGTTAGTATATAAACACTAAATTAGTTAACTGGTTGGTAACCATTAGTCGACTAACGTCAAGGAATTTGCGTATAGGATGTAATTTGTGAAATTTAAAATTTTTGTAATGATTCAAAAATCCTTAAAATCAATTTTAATTTTAAAGAATTTATTTTCATGATCTTTGTTATGAGACAACAAATTATTTTGATGGAAATTAAATCTTAAATAATTTTCCAAGAGGAATTTTTTGTTAGAAAATTTTCAAAGTGTTTTGATAATTATGTTGTAAGCATAAATATTATGTGATAGCATATTTAGCTTGCAATAATGTGACTATTGGCATAATAATAATGAGGATCATGCAATCACACTGTATCATTAGTCTTCTAAACTAATAGTGTATTCCATTGCTCAACGGTCCCTCAGTGGTCCAAATAATTATTCCCCAAATTTTAATTAGATTACTTTTTCCTTTTTTTGTACATAATAATTATAAGGATCATATTACTGCTATGCTATTAGCTATCTAACCTAACAGTATATGACATTATCTCTTTGTCCAAATAATGATTATGCAATTATTTAATGTGATTAAATGCTGCAATTGCTTGCAAGAAAACTAAAAAGAACAAAACCTAATTAATCGGATTAATTAATAGATATAAAGCCATTTTAGATGCAATTATGACATGATTCTTGATAGTATTTGATTTGAAAATTTTCTTTTTCATAATTGGTGTCTAAGAAAGAATGTTTTGAGAGGTTCTAGCATTTTACTCTTGGAAAACCTCCCTCTCATTTCATGTCTGAATTGACTAATTAATTAGTATAAATTTCTTCCAACTATATCAAGTCCATTACTTTTGAATTTTTTAAGAATTATATGTATCCCTTTATTTTAAAAGTGTAGAGTACATAGTGTTGGTAATATTTTGGTTGGAGGTGGTTAAGCCCTAGAATTTCAATCCTAGGTGATGCACTTTTTCTTCCATATGATGGATTCAGTGGGGAATGGTTATGTCCTTCTTGGCAGTGGTTAAGGGAACATATATGTCTTCTTACTGAATATGACATGTACGCAAACGAACTTGACTAATACTTATTGCTTATTGGTGGCAGTTAAGTCAAAAATGATTAAAAGGAAAAAAAACTATAATTAGGAATTACAAAGTGTTATAAATGACTTGCTGGTGACTGTCATGGTCATCAATCTCATGATAGCTGGATCCTAATTTCCACTATAAAATTATACTAATAAAATTTAACTATCGTTTGGGTTGAAGATATTCGTAAAATTAGTGGAAGAAATAATTAGATAAAATGCAATCTAATTATTTATGAAAATTGCATACATTATCATAACTATTTAAAATATATCATTATGTAGCATCACATCTAACCTTAAAATTATCCTTAACAAACATTAAACTCACTAGACCTTATTATGATAATTTGGTAAGAAAATGTAAAAGATGCGAATTGATGTATGACAAGTTAATGTACATGATATTTGCAACCCCATTTAATCTACGAGCTATGTATATATTTGTCTCCCTCCTGTTTTTGATGTTTAATGTATTAGACTATTTATTTTTAGTCGTATTTGTGTCCTATAGCATACATGTATTTTTCTAGCTTTTTGGG
This sequence comes from Scilla litardierei, assembly GCA_030789695.1. Lineage (NCBI taxonomy): Eukaryota > Viridiplantae > Streptophyta > Magnoliopsida > Asparagales > Asparagaceae > Scilla > Scilla litardierei. The sequence continues at coordinate 1,032 of JAULAV010006565.1, read as the reverse complement.
ATTTTTCTGTTATTTTTGTGATAAAAAATAAAAAACCCATTTTAATACATTGTAAATAAAAAATTGTATTTCTATACATTTTAAATAAACATAAAAATATTTTAACATATTTTTATACATTTTAAATTAAAATAAAACCAAATTTTCTAGCATGATGCTTGCCTCTAAAAAGTGCTACTCCTAAGCGTAGGAAGTCAAGAAGTAATAAACCCGGTGAGTCGGGTATCGTATCCACATGTACAATTCGTATGCAAATTCACAACTCACAATTAAGCTAGGAGATTATTTAATGAGATACAAATTACCTTTCGAAGGCGAAATGTTTGTGTAATAGTTTGGGCATTGGAATAACACTAAAAATAGGATAATGGGTAATGTGGGTGTCACAATAGGATAAGTGTGTGTGCGCGCGCGCGTGTGTGTGTGTGTGTTGTGATTTCATTAGGATGTCCCCTACTATGGATTCCATTCTCAATGATGAGCCTTTTAGGCTAACAGCATCGGATAACTCAATCCCATATCCATGCTAAGGTATGGGGATCGTAAGATCTAGCTATCAAGCACAACAACATTAACATTATATGTAATCATTGGATTTGTGGGTTCTATGTCCTAATTGATAGGTAATGCCTTGCAGAACACCACCTTAATTACATCTAGGGCCCTATGACAGGTTTCATGCATGTAGATGATGCCTTGCGGCTCTCATTCTTAGATCCCTTAACAGGTAATGTAAACACACATAGACAACGCCTGGAGACGCATCATCCTTTAGGGACCTCTCACGAGTAATGTGATTTACACATAGGTAGTGCCACGCGGCACACCGTCCTTATCAAACCACTCACGGATAATGCATTGCAATACAAATTTAGATAACTCTAATCTAATGATTTAAACATTTAATACTAATATAGATGAATGGAAACATAAATGGAGTAATCATAATTTACATCACCGCCCACACACAATAGAGTTTTAGCTATTTATGATAATTGATGTGTCCATGTTTTCTATATTTTTATCGCATCA